>JAUCMS010000001.1:16618017-16630379 GCA_032357445.1 Enteromius radiatus
GAAATATTATTTCAATTTAAAATAACTGTTTTCTGTGTGAATATATTTTAAAATGTAATTTATTCCTGTGATAAAAAAGCATCATTACTCCAGGCTTCAGTGTCACATGATCCTTTCAGAAATCATTCTAATATGCAGATTTTTTACTATCAGTGTTGGAAACATTTGAGCTGCTTAATAGGTTTTTTTTTAGGATTCTTTGATCATTAAAAATCATATTACTGTTTTTTATGGATTTTTAATCTAATAAATGTAGCCTTGATGAGCATAAGAAACACCTTTATAAACCACTAAATATCTTACTGATCCCAATTTTTTTAACGGTAGTGTGTGTATATGTGTGTGTGTGTATATATATATATATATAGAGAGAGAGAGAGAGAGAGAGATCTATATATATATATATATATATATATATAATATTAAGAAAATAGTTTATAATAGTTTTAAAAGTGGTTTCATCTCAAATGCAAAGGCAAAATTATAAAATAAGAGAGCACAGAACTGTAACTTGAAAGAAGTGACTGAATAGGATTTTAAAAAAGTATAAAATAAAAAATACGTAAATGCTCACAGAAAGAGTAGGAAAATAAAGAGAAATGTGGGATGTCCGTTCTCTGTAATGTTGGTCAAAAACCATATTTGATGACCGCTATCCCTCCAACATACACACACCTTCCAGTTAGATGTCAGAAAAGTAACAGACAATTTTTTTTCCAAACCTAGCACACTGTGGTTTGAGAAGAAGCAGGAAACTGTGGAACTAACAGCTAACGGACAAACAGATGCCAGTGTTTATATTTGACTCTGAAATGAATAATCCCTCGCACTGACTGCTACATTCCCTTGCACAGAAAGAGCAAGTTGTGTAGCGGTATGAATCCAAAACCAATTCTCACCTATTTGCTTTGGCTTAACAAATGCTCAAGCTAACTTACAGCACAAACTCTTCAAGACAGACAGACAGGCTGTTTTATCTGACAAAATACCTGTGTCTAATCAATCAGCACACAAGTTTGTCAAGAAGACATAGTTTCAGTGGAACAGCTAAAGCTAGTAATCCAGGTGTGTTCAGTTTCTCCCCCTTTCAGAAAGCAGGAGGATGTTTACAGAGCTATTGAATGGGGACTAACAAAAGAGACTCCTTACAACGACTCAGACTACGTCTAGACACATAAGAGACAGTAGATAGAAAAAGAGAAACTTTTCATCACTTGCAGGTCCAACTCACCGCATGAAGGTAGCAGACCCTTTTAAATGACAGTCTCTTTTTGAGACTCATGGTCTTTTTCGGATGGGTGTCCATTCATACGGCGCAGCTCCTAACATGTAGAGATCCAGTGCTCTGACTGGCGAGTCCATCCCGCTCTTACGCCTAGACTGCGCTCACTTCATTCCTCCACAGCAAGAGCTGACATGCTCTCCGAGCGCAAGACAGACACTCAGTCTTGCCGTCGAGGAAGTTCCCTTCTGATTCTGTGCTGTTACTACAGCAACCTCGACTCTCGGTAGAAAGCGCCCGGGTAGCGAGCGAGAAATTCAGATAACGATGGGATTCTCCTGTTCCTTGACCTGTGTAGTAACTATAAAAACAGATGTCAGATTTTTCTCACTGTGATCTTTTTTTTTTTTACACCGACTAGCGCCTCTTACTTATAGGAATCAAGAAATGCTTACTCAACCGCTTCACCATCCCTGGCTCTGCCACAACTCAAATAAATCCTCCATTCAAGACAAAAGAAAGCACTCACTCCGGGCCTCCAACGGCACAGCCCTGCGCTGCCACTTCAAATAAGCATCTGTCTTAATTTCCCAACGTCTAAAAACACAGCAGCAAAGCTCCACTGAGTTTCTTGGTGCTGTAAAAATCCAAGAGGATGGACAGACAGGGCTCTGCTGAAAGGCGTGTTTTTGGAGGAAAGTTGGAGAATGACGTAAGGTGAATGACCGTGAGAGTGGACGTTAATGAAAGGCAGGTTCTGGAGCAGGTCGTATCAGTACAGAGGAAGAAAGTAATAAAAATATCCCAGAGCTGAAGGTACAAAGGCAGTGTTTGATACAAAACTCATGAGCTCAATTCAAAAATATGAACGTCGCGATTGGCAATTTCCCGAGTAGATGGGTGAAAAAGAAAGATCTTAAAAATACTTGGCAGACATTTTTCAGAGAACAAAAATATTAGGGGATCATTAAAATGATGCTTTTTGGCCGGTGGTGAAAGATATTTAGGGGAGGTTTGGGAGCTTTATTTTTAGTAATTTGTGTGGGCTGTTTTTCTGTTCTTTTCTTTCTTTTCTTAATTACCCATCACAACCCCACCGCTTTAAAAACTCTGGCTCCATTTAATTGATATAAATATTTTAGATGTGAAACTATAAATATGGACACTGGTGTATAGTAGAGCTGTACGATTAATCATTAAAAGATTGCAATCTCAATTCAAACACCCATTTTTAAATGAGAACGATTTGCCCGTGTCTATAAAACCTTTGAAAAATCAACCCGAAACATTCAAATCTGCGATCGCGCTGCCGCTGAAACAGAGCAGACACATAGTTACCATGTTTGGGTAAGAAACAAACAGTATTTGTAACTAAACGGTCATATTTTTCTCAAATTGTCAAAGTGACAAAAGGGATGTTTCTAATCTAATTCATAAGCTTTTTAACATCATTAAATGTACATTCTGAGTGAATGCAATTAACACAATCAGCTCAGTTTTAACGGACATCTTTGCTTTAATTTATTTTTAAGATCTGTTGGTGCTTTCAGCATAGCTATAAAGTTACATGTAGAACTATATTTAAACTCATATTAGACATGTTTTACTTTCAATAAAGCACTGAGATTATCTACTGTCATATCGTTTGTATGTTGTTTCAGCCACGACATCGCAGAAATACAAACCTTTTGTAAATTTCAAATTTCACGTGTTGTTGCGGCTCATTAGGACAAAACCTCTGATTGACATGGAAAAGATACCTTTTATCGCATAGCTTTTATAAAGTTCAGATGATGTCTATGGTAGTGATCAAAACGTAGCAAATCCCTTTGAAAACTAGCATGAAGTTCGACAAAAATTATTTTTCATTGAATCATTCGTTCAAGAGATTTGTTCAAAAATATAGATTTACCAGTAATGAAATAAGTCAAGTATGTCAAGTGTTTCAAACCACTTTTTGGTAATTGTAATAGTAAAAAATGGTATTAAATATATTTCAAATACATATATAAAAATTAATAATAATATGTTCCATTTAATTAAACACTTTTAAATAGACTGCAACATTTTTTTTGTTTATTTCAGAATCATGGGAGAATTGTGATCTCTACATGAGACAAAAAATAAAACAATAAAATTGATTCTCAATTTTAAAAACAAAAATAAAAAATAAAATTGAAGTTTTTTGAAGAAGCTGTTCATCAACTCATTTTATATTTGTGAAAGACAAAGTTTTGAGAGTGTGAGCAGTGAACCGCATTCTGACAGTGTTTCAGGTCACCTCCGACAGTTCTGCAGGTTCATATTTAAATGCATGGCTTAGCCCAGATCTCCACTCCAGGGCTGTGGCACACATTTCAGACGGGGATTAACTCTGAATCAGGGGAAGTCCTGGTGCTCTCAAGAGAAAACCTATGCATAATACTGAGTCAAATCTCAAGTCATTTGAATGCAGATCCACATTCCTGTTGGTTCTCATGACTGTCCTCTCTGCCTGTTCCCAGTGGGCATGAAAGCTTTAAAGGTCGTTCTCTCTTACTTCTCGAACCCAGAGCAATGGAGCTTATGGGAGATAAGCGAGCTATCAAAGATATGCATCTGATCTTTGAACATTAATGGAAGATTAAAAAAAAAAAACAATAAGACGAAATCAAGGATATAACATAATAATAGCAGACTATTATATATATATCAAAAACACATATATAATATATAATGTCACATTGACCTAGTACTAAAACCAGTGCAAGACAGTGCAAGTCCTACAACTACAATAACTCACTGTCAGCACAGTATAAAATGACGACAAGACTGATTAACACTTCAAAACATGAAAAGAGAAACACAGAAGAGAGATAAGCATAATAAACAATAGCATGGATGATAGTGACACTATTGAACAATACCTTATGTAAATACTTATTATTTGCATAATGTAAAAAGAAGGAACAAACAGTACGTCAGTCCCAGATGAGTTCTTCAATAAAAAACCAACTTGTCTCAATACTGCCACCCGCTGTATCTTCACAAGCAAAAATAGACTCACACAAAATGTCAATTTTATAAATTAAAAATAAACACACACACACTCACACACACTTACTACATAATGCATATTCATTACAAGGATTTCAAGATTTAGTGTAATTAAGAAGTAGATTTTTCTTGGAAACAGTGAAGAGAAAACAACAACAACAAAAAAAGAAAATCTAATAAATTTCTGTTCTAATTTTCAGGCAAAATGTATTTCTTCCAAATAGGGGGTGGCTTAGGGAACTCAGAACTACTAATCAGCATGACCATATATTACTTCATTTCAATACTGAACAAGTTCACTTACAAAGTATTTGTTTCACAATGTTACACTTTTCGATTTGCGTTCTTCTTTCCTAAAGGGAAGTGCAGATTTACTTTGCATGAAATGTTTGCGGTCTAAAGCCTGCACAATTTCAAGAATAAAAAACACCCTCATGCAAGTCATGAGACACACGAGATTGAAGACGAAGTTGCTTTAAAATCATAGCTAACCGCAAAAAAAACCTCCAATGATGTTCAAAGAAAATTCCAAAAACAGAAAGACAGATACAGGAATCTTTCATCAGGAGCTCATAAGAATTCAATAACACCTGACTGGACGAATCAGGTCACATGATTACGATATGCAAGATGATTCGTGATCAAACCATAAAAGGTAAATTACATAATTACATATATAAATATCTTTCCTCTTGCTAATTTTGGCATAAAATTAGATCATTCAAAAAATATACTTAAAGCATAAAACCTGCGAACGAACGGCATCAAATGAGTATCCAAGATGCACTTGCTAACCCGTCCATCAGCACAGTTTTTAAACTAATTTGAGGTTTCAACAGACATGGACCTGCATTCCAAAGCAAGATCGCACAAGCACTTGTGCAAGCGGTGTTAAAATCCAAACACAACCACATCTTAAATATTAACAGCAGACTCCAGCTCTACAAAACTGCCGGAGTGCATCCACAACCCCTACCACAAGTAAAACACTGTGCCTCTAAACACAACATGACTTGACAGATCAAACAAGTGTGCAAGCCTCTTCAAATGTTGATGAACAGGTACTCACTCCATCAGTATTGACGCTCAAAGTTGGCTCCATGTATGGCAGTGTTAGACTCCACAGTCGGCCGTTAAATGACTCCACGCTCTGTAAACACATCCATCCACTGGCTGCGTCCAATACAGCGTGTGTGAGTCCGTATTCACAGTCTGTCCCTGTCACTATCTCTGCGTCTTGTGTTGTTTGATTCTCTCTCTCTCCCTCTCTCCGTCTTTCCACCCACTCCGATGTAATTCCTATTCCGCCCACAGAGCCCAGGGCTCACAGACAGAGATGCAGAGACACGCTCGCAAGTGGGAGTGAGTGTGTGTGTGTGTGTGTGTTCACACTCATATACTTCACAGAGGCGTGAGAAACAGTCACACACACACGCACTGAAATGTAAGTGCTTCACAGTGGGATTCTTCATGTTATTTACACAATGCCTTGTGTCACCTACTTAGTATGCCTGGAGCACAGCATCTGCTTAAAGAAGGGAGCGTGAAAGAATCAGAATGAATGTGTGTGTGTGTGTGTGTGTGTGTGTGTGTGTTTGAACAATTAAGAGGGTTCAGCTTCCTGGCATTCAGTGTGCATATAATTGTAGGCAATGTGTACATTAAAAAGTATCAGGAATACGGAATTGTGTTCCTCTGTGTGTTTGTGTGAGAATGTGTCTTGTTTGACAGGCACTATTAACCCTAAATGTGGTATGAAGAGCTACATTCTTCAACAAGTCCCAACTCTGTTCTCTCTGTAAGCTGTGTTTAAGAATCCATGGGGTCTGTTTTTTTTTTAACCCAGGAGCAAAGAAGAATCTTCGCTGTAATAAATCAGTCAGAATTTGTGACTGATGTGAAGTTATGCACAGATGAAGTTCTGTAACGAGCAGCCTCAGAGAGGTAAAAATGCATTGTGTTGATGCGGATTTTGATTATAAAATTTCATAACATGAGATAATGCATCCACTTGGGTGCATAGATAATAAACAGACATTCTAACGCATGCATATAGAAATACCAGAAATAAACGTTTTTCTGAGAAGCTATTTTAAATCAGGCAGTCAAAAGATCAAACGTTGAGACATGTTTCTTCTGGGTTGCACAATTATTAAGACTCTACCTTGTTTTCTAATCAAGCTTTTCATCTGCAGGAAGTTATTTGCCAGCGCTGTGTCATTAATTTATTTAGCCTAGCGGTGCACAACAAAAAAAAAACACTATTTAGGGTCTAATTTTCTGAATCATTATTATTTGCTCTGTGATTCTCCAATATGACACTCGTAGCAATGCAATATCACTTAATGTTACAACTTCTCATACCGGGAAACTTGACGGATTGAATGTACTGGGTATTTGTAAAAAAAAAAAAAAAAAAGGCCCTGTTCACACATGATCTCTTTACGACAATTTACCGGTAATTTTCTCTATGTGTGAAAGGGGCTATTGTATCATGTTTGTATCATTGTAAAAACTGTAAGTAAAACATATTTTTAAAAAATATTTAATCTTTATGTCTTATCTGGTAAATCACAAATTAATGTGAAAAAGATATGTAAGTTCATTATTGCTTATAAAGGTGGGAACTGTGATAAAAACCTGAGTTCTTAAAATCTACTGAAATTTAATTCATAGGAACTAGGAGTGTCTGGCCTTTGAATATTGTTGAATAATGGGGGCCTTGACAAATGTCCCTGCTCTGGCATTTAAAAAAGAAAAAACGTCAGCCAAGACGTCATACTGAAGCAAAATTATCTGCTTCTTAGTAAGTAAAATGTATTTATATAGCACCTTTCGCAGTCTAAGAGTCACCAAGTGATTTATAAATTACAAAACAAATTACATACCAGCTGTACAAATACCAACAGGTTGTTATTATTAGTATTTAAGTTAAGATCATGGAGAGCAAAATTTATTTATTTTCTAATAATACGCCATAAAGACCAAATATGTGCATTTCAAGTTTATTTCCGCAGTCTGTGTTTATGAAGAAGTCTGTCTCCGGAGTGCCATTCAGCTTAAATTATCCATGTAAAATGAGTTTCATTTAAAAATAAATCGTATTCGTGACTTCCAACGAGAGTCACGATCAGTTTTGAATGGGGGGGGGGGGGGGTGAATCTGTTGGCTCAGTGAGCAAGCTAAAGGCTGGCGTGATGTCACACAGCGTCTGTGGGCATGAACAGAAATGACATCTCACCGGGTAAACACTCGCTGCCAAGATAACTGCATAGCTCGCTTTCTCTTACATGATAGGCCAGCCAGAGGAAATATGTGTGTGTTCTGGCGAAGCCGGTAATTAGTGCCTTTCCTGATGTTGTTTGTGTATGTTCATCTCAGAGCTAGAGTGTGTGTGTCACAGCATTTAAGGACAGTATTCAATTAGCATGTAATTTAAGAGTGCGTATGCACGTTCATGCCTCACTGCAGAGAGTGTGTGAGTTTGTAGCAGAATCCCTGTTAACGAGAAGAATGCTGCTCAATGCTCATTAGCGCACACACACACACACACACTCTCACACTAATTACTGTGCTACTTCACAAAGCGAGCTCTGTTCACACACACACACAAGTGCCGCCACCCTGCATATGTGCAGCTCTGAGAAAAGAGACGAAGCTAGGTAAAGAGAGGAGAGGAAACCCCGAGAGAGAGAGAGACTCCAAACAATAATTGAAGCATGAGGAAAAATATTAAAGATTACCTTCTTTTCATTCCATAGCATCATCACAGTTTCTGTTTTATACTATCAATGCTTTTTTTTTTAGCATTTGTACAGAGCAGATGATAAACACCTTGCTTTTAAGATCTTAAGACTTGTGTTTTTTTCTGTTCTTCACTCAATACTACCCGCTTTATGCAATCAGACGTGTGTTTGTTCCAGAAACTAACTGGAGGAAGCGTTTCATTCTTTTATCTTATCGTGCTTGATCAACAGTGTGACTGTCCCGTCAGAGGGGCACGGACACTCATTTTCATGCTATGTGAGTCATCTAGGATTCTTGCTCTAAAAGAGCAAAATTTTGATCGTGAAATGAACACTGAATAAGTCCAAAAGAGTAACAGTTTTCTGGAATCAGTTACTTATTACTGACTGATCATTTATAATAGTGGACAAAGATATAGGAGCGGGAGGGGCCACATTAACCCTAGTTTTTTGAAAACCAGTGATTACCCTCAGAATGGGTTATTCAGAATGGGTCTTCATGCTATAACATTTTTCATTTTCAGATTGATGTTCATTTAAAATAAGTTATCATTTTAAAAAAGTAATGATTTTTCAAATATGTTGCCAAATAACTAATATTTGGCAAGCTATATATTCATACCACCACAGATCTACAGTATTCACACTTCTCAACAAAAGACAACACATCAATGTTTTACTTATTGTTTTCTGCACAAATTAAGAATAGGAGAACATATGTCAAAAAAACAAACAAACACAAATTGCAGCTTTAATGTTCCAGATTAAGACTCTAATTACACACACACACACACAAAACTATAATAACCACTGGCATGCTGGCTACCAGGACAGACTGAGATGTGATGTCAGTTTTTTTTGTGCCCGAGCTCTTCCATCTGAAAATTACACCATCCATGTTTCACCGTCTCCTCCGTTGCCATGGCAATCTGCCGTCACCACACTTGTGCGAGCATCACACGACACATCTCTTTGACTGCTGGGTCTAAAATTAAACTCACGTGTTTGAGTGTGACCACAGCCATTAATACACTAGAATACCCTCGCTGCAGTGTCAAATCTGCTCTACGGGAACACAGCTGTCGTTTTTTGAAAAAAGGCCCAAGAGTTCATGCACTCCAGAGGCTTGCTTGTGTTTGTTTATTTCGGTGTGCATGCATGTCTCCAAATAACTGCGTAGATCACTCATTCATTATGTAATCATTCCCAACCCTTTGAGTGATAGGATCGGAATGCTGAGAAGATTTATAAGTGAGAATGCCAGAAAGACAGAGACTGAAACGTAGGGACATCTTCCTGAGGAGAAAAAGAGAAACATTTGGGGAACCTTACCTCAAGGTCATCAAGTGAGCGAGCCATACTGAGACGTTTGGAACGTCCAAAAGATCGTCTGCCGGAGGAACGCTGAGGGAAGCCCATAGTGATGCCTTTAAATCTACCGCCCTGCGAGAAACAAAGAGAAAGACATTAGCAACATAGATAAGATCAAATGTTTACAATGTAGAGGTCCTTATAATTCAATGTGTATTGCAAATCATTAAATGTTCCATCATCCTTATAACGGCAAACCACATGCAAATGCCTTAGTGGAACATCTCACAGCAAGAACTGTCAAATCTGGTGCTCTCCATGAGGATGAGATGTACTGTAAGCAGCCGGTGGCCACACCAGATTCTGACAGCTACTTAATATTTACTTACTTCAGGAACTCATCATTCTATTTATATTCATCAATATCTGTCAACCTTATCTCTCAATTGTTGGACAATTTGTACATACAAATATTTGAACATTAAGACTTTTGCTGGAAATTGTGATTTATTTATTTTACTATTTATTTATTTAGACTGTATTAGGATTTTATTGCCGTAAAAAAAACTGTATTGTAAAATATTATGCCGTTTAAAATAACTTTTTTCTATTTTAATATTTTTTGTCTTCAGTGTAACATGATCTTTCAAAATGATATTATGCTGCGTTGGTGATTAATTATTAATACTTTAAATTATTTAAATTATTATTAACTGAAAATTTTAAACTGCTAAATATATTTATAAAAACTGAGATCTTTTATTTCAGTATTCTTTGATAATGATAAATAGACTAAGACTAGTGTTGTAGTCAAGACCACCTAAACTGAGATTGAGACTGTATTGAGACCAAAACCTGACCGAGACCAAGGCAGGAAGAGATTGAGTCCAGACCAATATAAAGACAGCACTTTTCAAATTCATTACCATTAACTGACTGAGAAATGTCTTGATGAAATAATAAAAGTTCAGTTAGACTACAATTACAACTGCATACATGTTATTCAATGAAAATTTTAAATATAAAACCTTTGAATGTAAAAAAAAAAAAAAAAGCCAACAACATTACTTTTATACATTAAATGCAAACATATTAGCAAGTCAGCATATTGGAATGATTAGAAAAGTTATTTCTAATGATTATTTATTATAAAAGTTCATTTTAAATCACTTTTAAATATAATGCTTTAAGTTCCATTCATCAGACTTCTACATGTGCATTCATCCTTAGTTCCGCTCACACAAGAGAGTCTGGTGGTCTCAGTCCCAGCCCATAACCATCCGTCTACCAAAACTGTCTCCTGAGACAAATAGAAGTGATAAGCGCTTGTCTCCCTATTTTTGAAAAGGACAACAACATTTGTCATCCACTCCACGTATGAAATACACAGAGGAGTCAGTAAACAACTCTCCTCTCGTTTGATTTCGTTTGAGGATATCGTTTGAGGATCACATGAACAGACACATAGATAAAGGACACTTTTGTCACTAAAGCGGTTTGTAAAGTGGGGTTTTTAAGCTACATATGACATTTATGTCACTGGTATTGCACTACACAGTATTGACAAAATAAGTTGCTGTGGGTGGTTGCTAGGGTGTTTCTAGGTCTTTAGAATATTCTGGCTCCTGGAAATTACTTAAGCTATTTTTTCAATGTAAGGGTACAGTTACATTAACAAACTTAAGTAAAATTTCATATGCAAATAGTGTGCAATATGCAATAGACCAACTTAAACCTATATACATTGGGAAATCTCTTACATTCACATGAAATCAGTATAAAATTATTTTGCCCAGAAAATCTCACTAAACTAACTGAAAATAATTTACTAACCCTCAAGCCAATTCAGATGTCATGAAATTCGTGACTTACTTTTTTGTTTAGATGAGTACAAATATTTCATATCTCTGTTCATATCATGCAAGTAAAAAAAGCCCTTGTAAACCCAATTCAAAAACCATGTAAAATAACCCCAGTTGATAAATTAATGTCTACTGAAGTGAATTACGTTTGTGTAAGAAAAACATAAATATTAAAAATAAATGAAGATAAACACTTAACATAAACCATTACTTCCAACAAGCCAGAAGACATTGATTCATCAAATTGTGTCGGATGGATAAAGATATCGCTTTAAAGAGATTGTTTGCCCATTCTCAGGTGCAAGTAGTATTTCCGATTGCTATTAAACAGCAAACACTCACAATGTGTCATAGTAACAATATTTACACACGCCACACATTTAAGTGGTATTAAAAAGTATTGCAGTAGAAGAAAATACATCAGCATTAACCCTGATGCACTCAGAGAAAGATCACAAGTGACAATAGACAGAGAAACAGAAGGACGAATGTAGAAAGATGGCGGTCAGACAGCCAGAGAGACGGACTGATTAGAGGGATAATTTTCATAGGCTAAAGTTTAGAGGCTGATTGTGCAGATGACAAGAGCTGTGTAATCAAATGGCCTCCTGTGTTGCCTAGAAACGCAGCGAACTCTGTGTGTTCAGCCTCATCATTACGACACATCAAGTGATAACAAACATATGCACACACAAATATGACACACACAAGTGACTCTTTGAGTCATGCACATATGCATCCACATTTAAAATGATAGCTCAACTAAAAGGTATAATTCTGTCAACATTTGCTTACACATGCCATCACAAAACATTTTTTCTTCTGCATACACAATATAACACATTCGAGGAATGTTGGCAATCAAACAGATTCGGCGACAATATAGGATTTTTCTAATATTTCTTTCTCTTTGTTTCCTTAAAGAATAAAGCACTTGAACTTCACATGTGTAATCTAGTGCTTCCAAATGATTAACTGTGATTAATCACATTCAAAATAAACATTTTTATTTACATACTGTGTATGTTTATTATGTATATATAAAGACACACACATACAGTATATATTTTGAATATATTTACATTTTTATTCTTATATTATATTATATTATATTAAATGTAGTGCTGGGCAATGATTAATCGCGATTAATCGCATCCAAAATAAAAGTTTTTCTTTACATAATAT
>JAUCMS010000001.1:16637818-16649271 GCA_032357445.1 Enteromius radiatus
CATTTTTGTAAGACATGTTTCTAAAAATTCTTAAATGTCCTAAATTAGCAAAGGTCTAGTCCTGGCTTAATCTAATCCCTATCTGGGAAACCGGCCCATAGTGTCTATATATAATATAACGATATAGAACTTGCAATATGCTAACCAAAAAGAAATATAACACTTACTGGACATTCATACGCAAGCGTATATATGCCATATGCATTTTAAAGGCGGGGGACAGCGTTTTTGAAAAGTGGCGTGGAGTTAGCATTCTGTGATAATGAACATGAAACTGATAGGATAGCGCACTGGCAGAATACACAAACTCACAAATGTAATAGTGTATGTCATCAATATCCTTTCCTTAGTTTTCTAAAAGACTTTCTTAAAGTTACAGATGCGAAGAAGACTCATCCACTCTTGCTATCGGTCCCGCCTTCTTTTTCCCATTGTTGGAATGCCCACGCGTCAACATGTGTAACCATGACAATGGAACTGTCTCTGGACATTTCTCCTCGCTCATTGGTTTCCATGGCTGTCAATCATCTCCACAACGACCCAAACCCAGTTTGACGGAGACTTGCCAACTGACCACAAAAGTTATGCTACAGGTGTCCAACTCAACACGAGAGAAAAACGAACTAAAATGAAAACACCACCGTACACATCTTAATTCTTACTACTTTCCAGATTAATTTAATACTGATAGAGAGCCAAGCTGCCTCGGTGTTGGTTTTCGCGAGGAACAGCTGGGCAGTGAGTAACATCTAACGGTATTGAATTATCGGCATCAGCAGCCAGATACTGACTAGAATAACATATATTGAGACACAGCTCTTAAAAAGGTATAAAAAGACAACCTTATATAGATCAACATGCAGTTAAATAACAGTATCATGTACCTAAACTTTTAATACAAGCAGAAAGTACAAGAAATTCCCATGGCTACATTGCTAACATTAGCCGCCACTTCCCAAAAACTTTCCTGAGAGGAAGAAATGAAAAAACATAGTTGCATTACAGTTTATATAATACTGAGTTATAGATCATAGTTATATATTAGATAATTAAGTGTTCTTACTTGTGACGGATGTGTCCCAACCTGATGTGAAGTTTAATGACATGGTAACCTTAGTGCTGCATAAGGAGTAAACAAAAGGAGAGGGCAGCTGGTGTGTGGACAGCAGAAGCAGGAGGAGGAGGAAACTACATCTCAGGTTTTTTTTTCTTTTCTTCTTTAAGGACAGCACCGGTAAAGGGGTTTTCCTTTATGTGACATTGGATTTAGGGCTATAATTCAGTTCATCCTCATTGTTATATAGATGTGGTGTTTGAGTTATTTGAATACCCTGCCAAGTTCACATTAGAACCATTTAAAGTAATTTAACAACTATTCCTGTTCTTTTGATAGGTCTGTAGAAAGTGACATATTTTCTATCCAAGTTTCTATAACACATAAAAGATGGGATTATCAAGAGTTTTTTTTTTTTTAAGATTATTAGAAGCAAATAATTTAGTTAATAATTAGCTGCTGATGTTAAACAATGTAAAATTAAATTTCACACACATGACGACATGAGCCCTGGGCTTCGAATCCTCCATTTGGATAATATTATATATATATATATATATATATATATATATATATATATATATATATATGTGTGTGTGTGTGTGTGTAAATTACAATATTTCAGGGCTCTTCAACTAATTTTAAGGGTCATATTCTATTTCTAACGTGCATATCAAATACCAAACTGTCACATTACAAAAATTATAATGATAATAAAAAATGAACAGCATTTCTCATGTCTGCTCCTTAAAACCCCCATTCTGTGTAAAATAAAGTTAACAATAATAGACAATAACAGGCTAGATTTGACAAGCCCCACAATATACAATAACAAAAAATACATCAAATAAAGCTCCGGTGCTTGACCATCATGGCATTGTATTGTGATATTTATAGGACATGCTGCTGTTCCAGATATATTTTCACTTCATGTGCTTAATCTCTGAAGTAAACACTGGTTTTAGATCTAAAAAAAAAAAAAAAATCTAAATTTGACAGAAAAAAAACCTATATAATTCAAGGGGAGTGGCATTAACCAGGCAGGATTATTCCCTTCATTTCTCAGATGCAAAAACCATAGAGGATAAAAGGTATCAACCATCTGATTGGTCTTTATGAAAGACATTCATGTTTGAGCTGTATGTGACCCCTTACACGGCGATCTTATTTAGCCTAACAAAACTGAGATTTAAATATCTTCAAAGCCGCTAAAGATGTGTTTCAAAGGACACATTATGTAGATTTGGGGCAATATTTAAGATGACTCTGACAATACATTTCAGAGAAGGCTTTTCACTGAGCAGTGAAAACATCAACTATTAATTGCTATGTATATGTTCTGCTTCACTAGACAAAGCAAACGTTTCATCGAATCGAATCTCCATGTAAGCATGCCATGAATCCCGTTATTTGACATCTTTCATTGGTAGTTACGGTAATGCAATTTTAACACAGACTTAGCTGACCTACAAACACAAGTCACCTCATTTCAAATGTTGCTGTCATTACATAAAATATGAACTCAATATTGAAAGCAGACTAAAGCATGCTTCAAGTTAATATACATCTTCTCAGGCAGATTTATATTTACAGTGAAGGTTTCTATGCCATCAGAGATGAATACATTATTGTATTTTAGTATCTCAAAAATGAAAGGTTGGGTTATTGCGCACGATCAGTTACAACAGTCTTTCTCTGTACACCATCTCATGTCCACCGATAGGTGTTGTCATGCACCACAGTTTATTCATTTAATCACAAATAGTATTTCTTTTACACAAATTGTACATTGATGTAAACACTCTATAGATTAAAATACATACTTCCAGTCATTACACTAGATCAATAATCATATCTTTCGTCCTGAGCTTTTAAAAGAAATTTAACAAAAAACTAAAGATGTGTTTCAAGGGACACAGTATGTAGATTCGAGCTGCAAATTTCATATGCATAAACCATCATCTAAAAACGTCTCTACGCTAACTGCTATGGCTATTTCAAACCCCGTCCATACAAAAGGGACTTAAGAGATTCACATTTGTGATCAACTTAAAAACAACAAATATAGACAACCAAATTTAAAGAGGAAAAATAAACTTTGTTCCAGGCAATGTACCCCTCTTACTTAGTAAGTCAAACACATTTTACATTTAAATACACAAAAATCTTCTCATACCAATAGTCGTACGTACCCTCTCCCACATTAGAGGGGATATACAAATTCAATTTACAATCTATTTTCGCTTCAAGTGCTAGCAAACACAGAGCAAAGCAATGCGTCGCCCATGCAAAAGGACTGATTTTAAACTGAATAAGTGGTGAGTGTATGAAAGTGAGCATCTTTCGGAGAGTATGGACTGTTAGGGTATAGAAGACACATTGTATAAAATACCCAGATTTGTTGATTTTAATAAGTTTGGACAGCAAGTCACTTAGAGTAGCTGAACACCAGGTGTGCGGACTAAAAGATCTGATCTTGGATCTGCTGAATTCCGGAAGTGCAGGAGATATTTTAATAGTGTTTGCATCATGTTTTTAGGAACATTCACTACAATATGTTCTTTAGTCAGTTTGTTTATAGCTGAAAATTCTCTACATTAGAATATAACGTTACGAATGATGGAAACGTATTGTCAGTTTTGACAAATGACCTTTGTGACCAGCCTCACAGTGTTGCCACAGTAACATTCTTTGATACCAGATGAAGAGCATTTATACAAACAAAATATAGAGAAGACAAGCTTGCATCCATATAGACTTCTAAGACGTTAAGTGACATACCGTGAAACCAGTCAAATATTCTGATGGTAGATTTTCTTTTTTGATTACAGATTCTGGTGCGCTGTGGTTTTTGTATCCGCATACTTGAATGGATGTGCAGCCCAGCTTGGATTGGTCCCACTGCCTCTAATAACTATGAACTATTTGGGGCAATGTCCTCTGGTGCATAACGTTACTGCTCCATACATCCAATCAGAGACAATTATTTTTTTGTTGCCATGCATCCTGGTGTGTAACGTTCTGATAAGTATGATGTCTTCTGCTCGGGTATTGTTACCATCTTTTTGATGCCTAACTTGATGCAGTGGAGATCTTAATGATACATTATGGTTTTTTGTATTATAGTGGCGTGTCTTGGTGAATGCTCTGCAAACAGCAAAGTAACTGGTAATACGGACTACCAGGTGAAGCCACCATCTCAAAGACTGACTGGAAGGCCCTGCGGTCTAACTCCTCGTCGATTTGGTGTCGGTAGAAATCCATAGCTACCAGACAAAAGAGGCTAATGTCTACTGCGTCGGACTTTCCCATGCGACTGATGACATGTGGCAGGCTAAATGGAAGACATTAAGGAAAACAAGGATGAAGGGGGAAAAAAGGAAAGTATGGAATAGTAAGTGGGTTGTCAACAATACATTGGGTGCAATAACTGAAAAGCATGTGTTTAAGGATACAGGGCAGAGATCCACTGGCTGGTTGAAGCACTGACAAAAAAACAAGACAGACTCCACATTGCCATGGCGACAGGCGTCCTCTGTGTGAAGTTCGACAGTGAGAGTAGCACCCAATCACGAACCATGGAGGACTGCCCAGTTGCGTGAAGCGTCTGAAATACCTGTATCGAGAAATGTATGCACTTGTGAAAGCCAATGAGGTCCAAAACAACACTGAACTAAATATCATATCATATTCTAAATATCATATTTTATGTTTCAAAGAAAGGAGGACGTCATACAGGTTTGGAGTGACATGAGGGTGAGTAATTATGACTTAATTCGAAGACTAAAGATGCAAACACATGTTGTATTAACACATTCTCAGTTGTATTTATTTCATCAAAAACATTAATTGTGTTCTGAAGATGAATAAAGGTTTGATGGGTTTAGAACGAGATGAGGGCGAGTAATTTATTCATTGATGGGTGAACTCTTTATGTAATATATAAAAAAAAATTAAGCACCCAAAAAGTGGAACTTGCCTTGTATACCACTGTAGCCATGAACTGTGGGTAAGGCTGCTGATTGGACAAGAACTCCCCAATGACTTTGTTCATGACGTCCTGCAGTGGGAAAAAGTCATCCAAGAACTGAGGAAGGATTCGGGCCACCACACGTGCCTCACTTGGAAAGCCTTTGCGAATCCTGCAGCAAGAGTTTTTCAAAGATGAGTTAGCTTGATACAAAAAAATGCTTTTAGCTAGGGCAAGTTTCTTTAAAAAAAAAAAAAAAAAGACATACCTGTCAAACAGGACAGATACACGCTCCATCGCGACAATTACGGATTCGCTGTCAGGAGCTGCGGGGTCTGCATCAGCAGGGCGCCCAGGACTTCCCTTCTCCTTCCCTGTTGAGTAAAATTATGGCCACCAGTAAGAGGAGCAGCTCCAGAATGGATCAACTCGGGTAATTTCTATAAAACTCTAGATTTTAACATTAATTTAAATTGTAATATTCTCATTTAGCGTTTTCACTTTGGTTTCACAGAAACAAAATTAAACAACTTGTCACAAACATTTTCTCACTGAATTCATACTAAGGAGTGTGCTACTATGTGCTCTGTTAGTAGGGTGAGCATTTAAGGTCAGTCTGTTCTTATGGCTATTGGGTGTTAGTAGGGTGGGTAAGTATTAAAGATGAAGCTGAAATGTGTCCTGCCTTCCTCTCCAGCCACACCTGTGTACATGCAGGTGAGCATGAGACCCAGGGCAGCCATGGCACGGTGTGGGCTGGGCATGTTCACACGTTCAACGCTCAGCTTGACTAGCGTCTCTGCGTCCATGCGTGACAGCTGCTCAGACAGAAGCAACCGCTCCAGACCTCGCAGAATGCAGTGGTAGATGATGGACGGTGTGGCCTCCTCACTAGCAGACAGCATCATACAACATATCTGGAAATGTAGAAAAGGTAAAGAGTAGAGAGGGAAGGATCAGTGACATGTTAGCGTTCATGAATAGTTGTTTTTATAGTTACATTTTACCATACAACAACATTTCTGACAAATTCAATTAAATTCAAAGGGATGGTTCTACCAAACCTGAATAATCCCTGCATTGAACTCAGACCCTACATCGAGGGGGTAGTTCTCCATCATGTAGAAGGCCACCGCGCACATCACCAACACATGCTGCTGATTGTGTAGATTCACACATCTGAGAGACACACACCAACACAGTGTTAGGCTTAAGCACACTCATCTATTTTCAGCGAGGCTATCCGATGCTAATTCTAGCCCTGGTCGTTAATGAGGGATCTCAGATCTCAGTAAGACACCATACATTACAGCTAATGAGGAGCTGATGACCATGCAGCGTGCAGGCGTGTGTTGTGATTGCCAGTGTGAACCTATTATTGAGTCTCCCAGCATGCCACAGAGACTTTGGCATTAGCTTTGCCGGCATGGGGCATAACCTCTTAAGAGAGACGCTAACAGTATGAAGTCTTTCATCCAATGCAGGACGTAAGCCGTTAACCTCTCATCCCGTATTCTCTTAAATAAAGCAGCAAATATTAAGAGTTAATGATTAGGTTAAAGCTCAAGGCTGGTAATGGAAATGAAAATCCCAGCAAAGGCAGAGCGTGAAGTGTGTGTGTACTGTATGCCTTCAGGTTGTAGTGTTACTCACTGTGCTATAGCTTTAAGGTTAGAGAGCAGGTATTCGCTGACGGTAGGTATAAGCTGGCGTGCCGTATCGTCCAGTAGGTCGCACTCCAGCACGTACAGAACGCCGTGAAGAGCACCAATACGACTGGGCAGATGAGTGCTGCGCAAGGTGCTCTCCAACAGACGGCACACTGGCTCTGCGATGGCTTTGTCCTGACACAAATACATTAGTCCAGACTGTTAAATAGCTGTAACTGCATTTGTTTATATAGCTGCTGCGCATCAGTGCATGTACATGCTCACCATGCCAAGCACTGCGGCTGCTTTACAGATAGCAGGAACGAGGTACTGGTTAAGAATCTCATCTTCTGGTGGATGGACCTTCTGGAGCTCAGTCAGAGTGGAGAACATCATATCAAACTGATTCCTCTCGGTAAAGAGATCAGACACTGCCAGCAGCTTGAAGACCCAGAGAGACAACAAAGGGATACGTGTTAAATGTACTAGAAGAGCAGAGGTAATAGAAGAACATTTAAATGTGTGTACACTGTTAAAAGCACAATGTTCAAAGTCTCTAATGTTTATTTACTGTGCTGGGCAACACATGTTGAAATATGTCTATTGAATCACTAAACAAATACACAGTATGACTAATACAGTCTGATTCATGAACAAATTACTCCTGTAACCCAGTTCTTATAAAGAATCACAAAACAACTCACAAACTAAGGAGTTATTAGTCTGAATCAGTCTATATAAAAAAAACGATGTACTTGATGAAACAGAGCAGTTAACTGACTCGTTTCTGTTATGTCTGGTTTCGTAAACTTTAGCTTTGTGAAACGCAACAAAATTATTACTGACTGGTTAGTTCATGACAACATGTAGCAAAATTTCACAAACGATTTCTGTAAATTCTAGCTTTATTACGTTCAATGTTTAAAACATTAAACACAGTATGCAAGTTTCAGTGCTAGATGTTACTTCAAAAACTTTGATCAAACTAGCACTTTTTGTGTAAATGAAAAAAAAATGTATTTAGTTGATTTTAAAGTTTTAGTAAAGCGCAGTAAGTGGCAACACATCTAGATTTTAACAAGTGTCCATTTTGGTTGGCACCAATAGCCTTGTAAGCAGTGCGGCGACAAATACATTTCTTACTATTTGTACTCTGTGTGTGTTACTTTTATTTATTTATTATTATTATTCTCTTGTACAGCGCTTTGAGATGCTCTTTTAAAGGCGCTTTATAAAATAAAGTCTATTATTATTATTATTATTATTATAAATAACGTTGTTGTGCTTCAGGCATCCCAAGTTCGAGTCCCAGCTCCTGTTTCAAACCTATCAAAATCCCACCATTTTAACTTTGTGTGTGTACAAATAGAAAAAGAAAAATATTAATCATCAAAATGTGAAAAATATTTTGAGATGTACAGTTTTAGCCCCAGCCCTACTATGCATCATAAAGACTGATAAATGGACTCACCGATCTGACCACCTCACTGAGGAGCACAACAGGAGTCTTCCTGCTACTGGGGCTGCCAGGGAGAATCCACTGACTGTAGAGCTCCAGAAGGAACTGAGAGCAGGAATGGATGTCAACCCCAGCACGGTGCTTCCTGGATAGGACGAGAAGACAATACAGAGAGTGAAGTCTGGAAGATGCCGGTTTCAAAGATCTGTTCTGCTAGCAACTTTGCAAGTCTGACCTGGAGTTGATTGGTGATAATGGTGGTGAGGAAGGTGCTGGAGCATCTGCTTCATCTTCCTCATCCTCACCCCATTCCTCCTCCCTCAGAGGGGTGATGTTATTTCCCAACCACACTGAGTGAATTGACACCTGCAAAGTATACAGGATTGATATTGCAAGTAATGAGGAGCCTGAAGCCGAATACCATATTCGGAAAGGCACGGATAATGGCTTTGAAACGAATAATAGAATTTACTGAATAATGGAAAAAATTGTTGGCATACATTTCCTATATTTTGCAGGGTAACAAGTAAGCTTAAAAAACCTCTAATATTACTATGTAACAGTAAGTGTGAAGTAAAAGAGTGTAAACTCTAAATAAAATGAGCATGAATCAAATATGTTTGCAGAGCAGTCTGTTTACTAACTTGACCCAGTTTGTAGTCCATGTTGCCAATCTCCCTCTCCGTGTTAATCTGCAGCAGGAGTTTCTCATGACTGATGAGGGTGCCTGAATATTGCAGATACACGCACAAAGGTCACAAATATGAAAAGAGATATGCATATATAAAGCAAGGGGATCTTTTGTCTGACCACTGACCTGCCGTTGAGGATGATAAGGATGGCACGGGGTCCCAGGCCTGATAGGGGAAGTGTGTGGCGATGTTGTCTCTCTTTGACACCATAGCTTGAATCTCACGCTCAACCATGCCTCTAATCACACTCAGCTTACGACCAAACCTACAAAATACACGCATAATATGTATGATCCACATCTACATCTAGAGGCCCAAAAGATTAATTAAATAAATGTATAAAGGTAATAAATGTAAACCTTGTGTCCAGTGCTTTAAGGATTTTGTTGCGGGGTTGCTGTTCAGGACAGCTGACGGCTGGATTTCCTGCTGTTGGCAGAGTCATGGCACTCAGCACCAGAGAGGTGATGGCCTGAACCGCCAGTACATTTATCTGAGTCCTCTCCATATCCTCCTGTGGCAAAAACAGACACTGTCTTATCTATCACTCACAGTCTCCAAAACCTGGAAGAGTGTTTTGGCAGAAGTTGGATGATTTACCTCTTGCTGGGTTTCCTCTTCTTGGTCCATCGTGATTGGCTGAGTGACCAGCACTCCCAACAGAGTGGCCCACGTCTCCTCAAACTGTGTCCGACTGCTCCAGCCTGCAAGACAACATGAATAATTCAAACTGCTTGATAATCATATTTAATGAAAAAAAAAAAAAAAAGACTACACGTGAGGTTTTTAACCACTTTTAAAGAGACTAGTTTCTCATACCGAGAGTATTAATGCGGTAGAGGAACTCTCTGAAAACTTCTTTCTCTTGCAGGAACTCTACAGGGATCTCAGGTAATGCTGTGCCAAATTCTCCACTAAGCCTGGGGGACCAGCCCAGCTTCCAGACCTATTAAATCAAACACATCAATACTTTCATACACTTCTAAACACTCATACAGAGACTGAATGCATAAACACTCTCTCACCAGTGGGGGGATTCGGGTGTAGCTGTTCACAATGGGCAGCCTGGCCAGGCTAATGATGACATTCCGTAGGGTAGGTGTAAGGAATGCTGGGATGTTCTTGTTTCTATGGTGACCCAGAGCCAGCACACTCTGTAGACCTTCAACCAGCTCAGCCATGATCTCACAACACTTCCACTCAAGTTGTTCTACAAAAAAATAAAAATAAAAATGAAACAGTGAGATTAACATTTGTTGTGATCATCACGGATCAGCGTGTAACATGTATGTGTCAACTTACTGTCCGCAGAGTCCAACTCGTCTTCTGACTGATCTGATGTCTTCCGCTCCGGCCTCAGAAGCTGGTCACCAGGACCAACAGCAACTACATAACGTATTACAATCACAAAATGAATAAACATTTTAAAATTGATAGCACTTTCATAAGGTTTCAGTAGATTCTGTGTTTTCCAGAGTTTCGTAACACACACCTGCGTGGATGAGGAGCTGTATACAGTAAATAATGGAGCAGGTGTGTGTAAGGTAGGTGTGGGAGGCAAAATGTGTCCACACTGCCGGCTGTTGGAGAGCCAGACACAGACATGACAGACTCATCTGAATGTCCACACTCAGAGGCAGCTGATCCTGCAGCAAACGCCAAACCACCACCTACAGAGACAAAAAAAAAAGAAATATGAAATGAGTGCCTTTATTTACATACCTCCATGATTTCTGAATCACAGAATCCAATATGAATTTTTTTCATATACAAAAACATCACTTCACTTCAGGAGGCCTTTATTAATCCCATGGAGCTGAGCTTTATGATGGATGGATGAACTAAAATATTCCACCCCTATTCACTGCCATTATAAAGAGTCAGGATTTTTTTTCTAATAATATATAGCAGCCAGATGCAGCTCTTGGCCATTAAACAACCCATATTGGTCAACCACTAGATTATTCCATATAAAAAGTACACATCAGTCTTACCTCTATGGCGAGGGTGCTGAAGGTGGTAATGAGTGTCTCTCTGTCTTTGGAAATGTGCAGTGAAGATGACAGTTTGGACAGAGACAGCAGGTACTGACTCAACACGCCACAAAGACTCAACACTGTCTGATAAAACCCAGGCTCACCTGCAACCACACACATAAACACAAGCACTCTCATTGAGTGAGTTCATTACCACTTAACTATAATATGCAGAATTTGCCACAAAGGATAATTCCTATGTACTTACACCTACGAAAGTTTAGACACACCTACTCATTTTTTATTATTACTATTTTCACCATGTTGGAATGATGATAATAAAGTCATCAAAATAATGAGATAACACAAACATAAGGATGGAGATTTTGCAGTGACCATAGCAATGTTAAACAAAGTTTGCCTTTGCCTTGATTACATTATTGTTGGTCAGTTTATACATATATATATATAAACTGACCAACAAAGCCCTTGAATTAGAAAACGAATACATTTTTTGTGTATGAGTAAGCATATTGTTTGGAGTAGGGATGGCGAAAACTAAAAAATTTCTTGACTGACCACCGAGCCTCATTAGCCGGTTGAAACCGGTTAACCGATTAGTTTAAAATATGGTACGCTATTTGAAATAACAG
>JAUCMS010000001.1:16651630-16677722 GCA_032357445.1 Enteromius radiatus
ACAGGCGCACAAGCAGTTTTAAATTTTAAATGGTCAATGCCTTATCGCGCTGATGTGACCGAGCCCGACCCGAACCCTAGCATCCTTTCTAAATATCTGTCCGAACCCGGCCCGGCCCATCAGGTATCCATCCTCTAATGAGTGTGTGTGTGTGTGTGAGTGAGTGATTGCGTGTGTGTGTGTTTTACCTGCAGGGTCTCAGCAAGCAGCATCTCCACACGTCTGCAGGCGAGAGTGTCCACCATGCGAGCCAGCACACGGAAGGGTGTGTTGAGAAGCTTGTCCACGTATAGCATTAGCAGAGCCCCAGACTGACTTAGATGAATGCCCTCCAGACACTGCAGGGTCTTCTTCAGCATTACCGGCTGGACATTTACACATTTCATACGTACGTAACAGAAAAATATCATCACAAGCATGAACTTAAAGAAGATGCAGTGCATATGTATATACATACCGTAGAAAGGTTGTCACAGCGTGATTGTATGGCCTGTATGAAGAGCCCGCTGGCTGCAGAATTTCGGTGCACAGCACTAATGAGATCCTGCACTGGAGGCTCATGGGAAAGACTGATCAGATCGCTCACATGATTCACTGTCAGCCACGTCAGATGCTCAGAATCATGCAGGTTTTGACACTGTGACAGGAGAGTGTATAATATATTTGATTAGAAATATGATGAATGGTAAGCTTGGCAGATCAGATACCTAGGTATAGTCATTTTAAAGGTATAAAATGAAAATGAAACCGTAATTTTACAAAGCTTTAAGAATACCTTTTGTGCACAAACCCCCCCTGAAAATAGTGACTTTATTCATCAATTCATCATTTCTGCGATACTCTGTAGCACCATTTTGGAGAGTATAACATGCGTAAACGACATGCAATGTTGTTTATGCTTTGATCTGAACGAAACAATGTATCTACATATGTACACTGCATACATTGTTTACTTATGTGATACTCTCCAAAATGGCACTATAGGGAGAGGCAGAGGAGACAATTGTTGAATAGTCATTATATTGTTTTCTTTGTGCACAAAAAGTATTCATAAAATTATGGTTGAACCATTGATGTCACATGAATTATCTTAACAATATTTTGCTATGTTTCTGAGCCTTGGTCGTGTAAGGATCATTGCTTTCTTATGGGAGGGTCAGAGAGCTCACAGAATTCATCAAAAATATCTTAATTTGTGTTCCGAAGATGAACAAAGGTCTCATAGTTTTGTTAATGAACAAATTTTTATTTTCGGGTGAACTACCTCTTTAAGGGAAGTTCTGTCAATATTTACTCACCCTCAAGTTGTTGCAAACTTGTAAAAAAAAAAAAATCAGCTGAAGTAGTTATTTTGAAGAATGTGAGTAACAAAAAGTCAATAGGCACCAACAACTGTTTGTTGACCCACATTCCTAAAAATATCTTCCTCCTGTTTAGCAGAAGAAGAAAAAAAAAAACTCACATTTGGAACAATGTGAGGGTAACTGATGACCAAATGTTTATTTTGGGGTGAACTAAGTATTCATTTCTTAAAAGAAATAATCTTTGTGATACGGCAGTTAGGGTAGATAAAAAAGGGCACATGTTGCTTAAGAAATCTCACCACATAGTCACAAAAGAAGATAAGGGCTCCCCGTCGGACAATCTCTCTGTTACACATAGCCAGCTTCCCCTCTGGCCTCTCCTCCTCTCCAGATGAGTGTGGACTCAGCAGCTTAGTGCTGGACAGACTGTGCCTCCTATTGGAGTGATAAAGCAAAAACAAGTTTAAAGGAAATGTAACATATTTCAATAAACATCAAACAGATCAACCACAGGCTCCTACCTCTTACAAAGAGCAATTTCGAACATCACTTAATCAACTGTATAATATAACTGTAATAACTCACAACCCATGGAAGGCCGATTTGTTTTTGCCTTTACAAACAGCAATTTACTTAAATGACCAAAAATTTAGCTTAGACTGGTTGTAGCAGTTAATTTTAAACAGCCTTTCTCATTAGGCTGCTAGCACGTAGTCTGACCTGGGTGTCTGATGCACCTCGGACCACCAGGTGTAGTTGGTATAGTTGATGATGAGAAGGACCTGACACCAGAGCAGGACCAGTGACGGATGCGTAGTGATGAGCTGGAACACAAGGCTGTTCAAACCCTCCAAGGTGTAAAAACTACCCCCTTCGCCTCCCTCTGCCTTAAGCAGCCTGCTGCCTGCTGCTGTGATCCGCCGGAACATTCCTGGAAAGTTTAGAGGAAATGGGAATTTACTGAGAACATCGAGATTGCTGAACTAGTAAAAGGCTCAGTTTTTGGTTCTTACACCCTGACACGTGAGACTATATGAGTATGAGATGTGGGGTACCTGATTTGAAGATGTGGATCAAACACATGAGCAGTGTGCCCAGCTGCTGACAGTAGAACGTGTGCTGCTGCTCACTCATGTCAACTTTCACTTGCTTAGTGGCGATATCATCCAGCAACACCCCCACTAACTGCAATAAGAACCTGACAAACAAAAAGAGATTAATAACTGCATTTATTAAGAACTGTGGGAACATCTGTAAGACGCTTTAAAAAGACCTATTTGCAAAGCTACCTGAAAAACTATGCACAAGTGCATAAAAGCTCCTTTAAACACAAAGAATGGTCACACCAAATGCTGATGAGTTAATGAGGTTCAGTTAATAGAAGTTAATTTATAAAGAAAATCTATTTACTTGGGGGTGAATAAATAATGACAGAATTTTCATTTTTAGGTGAAATATTCCTTTAATTTAGTATTTATTTTTCCACACTGACTTTTTTCCAGTGCCCAGCAGTTACCTAGCAAAAGTTTCCTCAGGTGGAACACGTTGCAGCTCCCCATTGGCATCTTCTACGGTGGTGGGCGGAGCTTCAGGAGGGGACGAGTCATCGTCCCGCAGTCGACGGATGGCGTGACAGGAGAGGAGGTATGGTGACAGAGAAAGCTCCTGAATACGAGACAGAATGATGTCCTCTGTGGATTGTGAGATGAGGACACGCAGAATGGCAAGAATCCCAGACACCCACAATTGCACCGTACCCACTGATGCCTACAGAAGGAAAACAGGAAAACAATTTTAGGTGAGCTTGCATTCAGTTAGACCCATTTCTATGTAATCAAACACCTAGCCTTGCAGTCATCATTTATAAACATTTGAGGAAATTGGGTTGTGTCGTAATCTTTGCATTAAGTTAGTTTGTGAAATTTTATTCCTGCAAGGTACACCAAATCAGATATTGGTGGCATTACTGAAAAATGGAAGAGTTTATGAAATTTCCCTCATATGGCCACAACATCACCTGATTTTTGACAGCCTCTCTTCATCCTATTCACCTAATACAAATAATATCTAGTGCATGTGGAAAGTAATCTGTGTGTGACTTCTCACTAGTGTAGAAGGTGTGATGAACATGCTCTTCAGTAGCATGTCCACAGGCCGCAGAGAGGAGGGTGCCACTGTCTCAAACAGGGTGTTTAACACACCCAATGCCTCATGGGAGTCCAAGTGCATCTGTCAAGCACAAAAATACAAATCTTTTTTATTTTTGATAAGTTTATTCAATTTTATTCAGAATCTGACATGAAAATTTTTGTCAGGAAGTCAATTAGAGAGAGACGCACTTGCTGTTTGCCGATCATCGGCAGTATGATGTCAGCAATCTGCCGTGAGAGCCTCTTCCATTTATCTTCATTCTCTTTATGGCACTGCTGTAGAACTAGAATAAACATCTCCAGCACCTACACACACATAAACATCCATTATTTTATAAGTAAATCCATGAATGCAATGAAAGTTTTTTTCTAAAAAGAACCCACAGACCAGCACAAAGTGTTACCTGATGGTGTTGTATGAGGCGTAGCAGCATGGACACCACCACCTCCTTCTGCGTGTCCAGCTCTTTCCCTGCATCTGCTTTATTGGAGCCACGCAGCACAAAGAGGTCATGTACTATAGGCTGCAGAGCAGGGATTGCTGAGAAAAAAAGAGAAGCATAAAAATCTTTTTTTAAATGATTAGATTAATCTCTATGTAAGACTTCTGTTTAAGTGAGACTGTTTATTTAGTATTAGTAAATAAGAACATTTAAATGTGAATATATATTTATATTGTGTTTCTACACACCGTGTGTTACTGCCTTCCTGTCGCTGGCCATGATGCCATCACACAGCTGAATGATCTTTGGGATGCTGATGATCTGTTTGGAGTGGTAGCGCTCATAGGACAGCAGAACCAGGAAAAAGAAAATGTTGGGCACAATCTCTTCAGAGTCCCTACACAGAAAAAAAAAATCAATCAGTTTAATGCAAAGTAATAATATTATCATTATCTATATATCTGAGCATGTGCATTTGAGTCTAAATATTTTTTAATGCTGTTGTTTTTTACTTTCATTTCTCAAATCTTTTTTATGTATCATAGTTTTTACAAAAATATTACTTGAGAAACAAATCAGCATATTAGTATGATTTCTGAACGTCATCAAGACTGTGAGTAATGGCTGCTGATAATATACAGCATCACAGAAATCAGTTTTGAAATATTTCACAATATTAGTGTTTTTACTGTATTTTGATCCAAAAAAATGCAGTATTGGTGTGAATAATTTTTATTGAATATAGTTTGTATTTATGTAAAATGTAACTTTTTTTTTTTTACTTATTTAAAAATGTCACCACAAAATGATTTTAAACTTTTTATTGATAGTGTATGTTGTTGTCAGACTGCCTTACCGGAACTGCCCCACTTCAATATACTCAAACTGCTTCAGCACAAAACCAATGAATACCTAACAAAAACACAGGGTAGTCAAATATCACAACAGTGTATGTCTAACGTAGAAATAAAATAATAGCCAGATTTGTTTTTGATTCTCAATTAATTGAGTAAACCAGCATTTTGACTCAGTCGGAGTTTGATCCTCAGCTCACCTGGTCTGAATCAAGCAAACAGTAGTTGACCCGGAGCTGCACGAGTTGGGCGAGAAGGTCTAGCACCTGTCTTTGCAGGGCCACTGAAGTGCTGGTGGTGTACTGCTTCAGAGCCTTTATCACCAGAGGCTCAAACAAACGGATGTGATTATGAATAGCATTCTGAAACACACACGAGTAGTCTACAATTAGACACTTTAACAGTAGTGAGTTGTGAAGATGCCATTGTTATGTTTTCAATTTTAGTCATGAGTTATGGGGCAGCCTACCTTGTCTCCTCGGTGGCGAGTAACATTGGTGATACTTGACCTCAACTGGTTGGAGACTTTTTGCATGACATCAAACCACCTACAGGATCACAGAGATGACGTTTAATCATAAGGGTCCTCCTAATTTAGTTGATTATATTTATAGGTCCATCTTTATTATATTTATTATATATCAGTCTTCTCTCACTCACCCAGAGGCGTCCTGTTCTTGTTCAGCTTGCACCATGTTTCTGAGGCTGGCATCTGCGAGGGCCTGGGTGAAGTGAGTGTATGGGGCCATGAAGCAGTAATGGTAGAGACCGGGTCTGACGCTGGTTGAGCCGAGCCGGAGGGCCTTGCCCTGGGACCGACACGGGTGAGATGAAGCCCCCTCATACTGAGATGCAAGATTGGTCCCAAACAACGCCTTTAACAGCTGTAAGCACAGAGTACACGGTGAAGACAAGGACTTTGTAATATCACAGGTTCAAACAGAACAATCCCATTTATTCATTTTAGCAGCCGCTTTTATCCAACAGAAGAGTTAATCGTGTCTAACCTGCTGAACACACACAGTGGCCATAGTGGGTTCCCGAGAGAAACATGACTTGAGGTAACCCAGGATCTCTTCAACACACTAGAGAGAAAAAAACAGGGTTAAAGTTTGTTATTGATCATTTGTTATTCATTTCCTTCAATTACTGGCAAGAATTAGACTTTGATGACATACTTTGCCAATATCATGCAGGGTGGCCAACTCAAGCATCTGTGAAAGGACATCAAGCGCCGACCTCAGGAAACTACCAAACTTCTCATTGGTGTTGTGAAGGTCTAACGTAACCTTGGAAAAGAAAATAATAATTTTAAACAAGATGAATTCAGTAGGAATGGGCATTTTATTAATCTTGTCCACCTGAATTGAATATCACAATAAATTTGTTTCTAAATATGTTTTTTTTTTTTTTACATATGTTGTTTCGCTTCCCTTAACTAGTCAGTACTATTTGAAGCGCATTAAAAATGTTACAAAAAGTTAGGGCTGGTCATAAAAGTGATAATGTTTTTGGAGGACTCTTATGCTGCCCAAGGCTGCATTTATGTAATAATAAAAAAAAAACAGTAATAACACTATCATTGCAAAATATCTTTATAATTTAGAATTTATTACTATAATTGCAAAGCTGATTTTACAGCATCATTACTTCAAGCTTTAATGTCACATGATCCTTCAAATTCATTCCAATATGCTGATTTAATTCCAATATGCTGATGAAATTAATTTTCTGATACCAAATTATGATCAAGGTTGTGCTGCTTAATATTCGTTTTTTTCAGGATTCTTTGATTAATACACATTTTAAAAGAACAACATTTATTTTAAGTAGATTCCATAAGATTATGAATATCTTTACTGTCACTTTTAATCAATTGAATGCATCCTCGTTGAATAAGAGTATTTAATTTCTTTCAAAAAGGAAAAAAAGATTGTGCTGACCCCAAACCTTTGAACAACAGTTGCTATATAATAGTCAAACCAAAACACTTGACTACAAACTGACCTTATAGTTAGCATGTGTAGCTCTCAGTGCATCATAAAGCTTCAGATAAGGAGGGAGGTGATAAAAGCTGCCCAGCGTGGTGGATTTGTTAATCGCTGGTGTCACGGTGCTGTCTGCTCTGCCTGTATAGAAAAACAGTACAAGACAGCTGTAAATATTCATTTAAACAACGATAAACGAGACTCATTTTCCTTGCTTACTAACAGTGGAATTATTCTTATTCAGGGTCAATGGGTGACACTGCAGGTGTGACAGTACCTGTGTTGGCTTCTCCTTTCTTTGGGCTCATGGGGGTGTTGCTGGGCTCTGTCATCTCCTTCTCTTTACCCTTCCGTCTGATCGGACTGAGAGAAGGAGTGTTGCCCAAAGAGGGTAAAGTGGCCTGGAAGGAAAGATTAAACAGAAATAACAAAGCTTTAAATACCATTGTAATTAATATTACTGATGTGATGTGATAGCATTATTGTAATCAGGATCTATTCAATGCTTTCTTTACCTTGACAGCAGGGCCTGGGGGTGTGTCATCCAGCACATGGGCGCAGATGTTGAGGATCTTCAGCAAGTGTGAGAACAGCTGCTCCACCATAACTACCAGAGAGCGGTCGTTAAGGGCAGGCCACGCCTCCTCTACCTTCGAGGGGGCGGGGTTAGACTCCTCCTCTCCTGCCCATGGACTCTTCATGCACTTCGGTGCAACGGCTACAAAAGTAGAAATCATTTTAAACACGAATAACCTATGCATACTTTTATTCTTACTACTTTCATTTAACAAACTACACGTTTACTGTTATGAGTCAACAAAGACCCCCCCAAACAGACAAGGGTTTATAATTTTAGGCTCTTAATTTTAATATAAAATACTTCATTGTTACTTCTTGAGGGAAGATTGTTTTTAATATTTTTAAAATATATATATATATATAAATAAATGGAATTCTCAAAATGACTGCAAATAGCCAAGGTGTGACTTTGGCTAATCTAATCTAAATAAGTACCAGCGAGAAGGTTTCCAGCCAGTAGAAGAGCAGACTGATGGGCAGAGAGATCAAGAGGGAACCAGGCAGAGGAGATGAGGGACAAAACCATACTGGCCACACCGACTGTCAGAGACCGGCGCACGTCATCACTTCCACCAGGCTGAGAGAGACTACAGAAGAAGAGAACTACTGTAGTGAGTGAAACACAAATAAAACACTGCACTCATACTGGCAATGGAGATTTGCTTTTTATATTCTTTATCCTAACAATATGATTAATACATCATATACACTAAAGCAGGTTATATTCTTGGGCCAAAAGGAAGACTACTGATGTAATGTTCTGATTTTTCCCAAAAAGTGTGTACCTGAAGGAGCGTCCTCGGCTGCGGTACTGGCTGGAGCGGTTGAGATGAAAGACTGAGGAGCTCACAAAGCCACAATGCCAGCCTGTGCTCCAAGTGCACACTGGGAAGGTGCTGGACAAAAGGCACAGAGCCTCACAACAGCCAAACTAGATAGATAACATTAAATGTGGAGATTAGAACTTCGGTTCAAATAAGAGCAGCTGTTTGTTACTTCTGTAACAAACAAAACAAAAAAGTTTTAACAACCACACAGAAGCCCACTGAATTTTATTTATTTATTTTTTTTTTTGGTAATTTGCTTCATTATGGCACTTATATAATAACTTATCTCTTTAAGACAAAAAGTCAAGAAAAAACAATAACGCATTGCTTCTGTGGCTATTTGGAGACGGTCCAATAAAAGCAATATTTTATAAGAATTTATCTCAGAAGGTTAAGGCACTCACAGTCATGGCTTTGGAAGTGGAGGAGGTGAGGGCGTGGGAGATGGCAGTGATGACCCGAGACAGGTTGTTCTCCACGGTAACATCCGGGGGACTCTGACCCAGATTGTAGCCACGGTATGTTCTGCACATCATATAAACAATTATATTCAAGCCAAGTACACAACCATTCAAAACTCTGGGGTCAGTAAGAAGGTGTTAAGAACACACTGGTGTTTGTTAGGCAACAAATTATTATTTTACATTTAAAAAAAAATAAGTGTTGCTAATTCTGTTCTCAATTTTTATTTTTTTTTTATATTAAAAACACAACAAATACCAATAAAAGTACTGTTAAAGTACCGGATCGTTAAGTGGTATCGATAAAAGTAGTAATACAGTTAAAACCTTAAAGATACCATCCCCAGCTGTGTAATATTAGTAGTAAAAAATGTAATACTGTCTTATATTCTTAACATTTAAATCAAGTGGAGTTTAATTTATGGTAATTTATTCCTGTGATGCAAAGCTGAATTTTCAGCTTCATTATTCCAGTCTACGGTGTCACATGATCCTTAAGAAATCATTTTAATATGCTCATTTGCTGCTCAAGAAATATTACTCGTTATTTTCGATGTCGAAAACAGATGTGCTGCTATATATTTGTGTGTAAATAATTTTTTTAATGATTCTTGATGAACAGAAAAGTTCAAAAGAACAGCTTTTATTTGAAACAAAAATGTTCTGTAATATTATATTTACTTAAATCCTTTCAAAAAAATAATCAATCCAAACGAAAGCTACAATTTAAAGACATCACGCAAAAATGAAGAATGGCTGTAGCGTACCGTGTAATAGTGCTGACGGTGAACTGTGATGGAGGCTGGGTCTCGTGCATTAGCAGCTGCAGGTACACACTGCTCTGATCTCGAGCTATGGCCACGACCGGATCTGTCTGAGCCTGGTCACAGTCATAGAACAACCTGTGCACCAACCTGAGGAGAGAAAGTTCAATCAAAACCAAGAGTGTGACACTGATGTGCAGTCGGGAGATGATGAGTCACAGATGAAAGGTCTAAATACCTGCCGATGGTGTTTGCTGCCACATGCCTCACACGCGGGTCCTCATCCCCCAGTAGATAAAGCACAACATCATTCAGAACCCTGTCCTGGAGCCGCAACAACTGATAATATAAAAAAAATAAATGATATATTAATTGCATACAAAATTAATTATAAAATAAATGACATGTAAAATATGAATGATAAAATATTAAGTTTATTGGTAACACTTTACAATAAGGTGTCATTTGTTAATATTAGTTACTGTATTAACTAACATGAAGCAACAATGAACAGGACATTTATTGCAGTATTTATTAATCTTTGTTAATGTTAGTTAACGAAAATACAATCATTCATTGTTAGTTTGTTAATTCACGGTGCATTAACTACTGTTAACAAACAACATTTATGTTAATAATGCATTAGTAAATGCTGAAATTACCATTGACTAAGATTAATAAATGTTATAGAAATATTTTTTTGTTCATAATAACTAATGCTTTTAATTTATAAACCTTATATAGTAACACTTTTACTTTTATAAATTAGGTTAATGTAAAATTAAGAAACTTTGTGTGTTTTACATATAACACGTTACTGAACAGGCAATATATAAAATCATGTAAAATACTATATAAAATCATTGTTTTATATACTTTTATTCATCGTTTTATATATAAAATCAAAGTATATTTTTCAAAAAAGTTTACTTGTGTTTCATGAAAGAAATTAATAAGAACATCAAGAAGATGTTCAATCAAGATAACAATATCAAGAAGATTGAATTATGACAGAATAATTATTTGTATTATTCTTTTAGTCATTACTTAAAACTACATACTTAACAAATCATCTTAAATTAAGTAAAGACGATGACATACCCCAGTATAGTGATGCTCTCCTTTGTGCAACTTCTCAGTTTTTCTTTCCAAAAAACTTACTAACCTACCAAACACGAAAACAGTAGGTAATTTTAATAACTATATGTTTGTAATTCAGCAGGTAACTAGTGAAATATGTGACTTCTAAAAGACTAAATCAAAATGTGTTTTATGACATTTTTAAATACAAGTATACTTGTTTGTGTCCAATTACCGGAAATCTATCTCTGCAAGTGTCTCCAAAAGCTCAGTGCGAACCAGCCAATAGGAGCAGTCCTTCAAGGTCAGCAGATCAATGAGTAGCTGCAGGCCAAGTTCACTTAGACTGCCATTGCACAACGCCATAATACAGTGCTACAGTTGTGTAAAAACACAATATTGATCAATTCCTCTGAAACTAACAGGAAAACATCAACTAGAAATTCTTTATATGTTAAAAATGATCTGAAGGACATGCATATACTTCTTTTTTCTCACCCTAACAGCAGCACAGGCCATTTTACATGTGACTGAAGATTCATCTTTCAGACTTCGCTGCAGAAGAGGCACAAAGTTTGCGAGTGTCACAGAGCTTCCTGAGAAAACAGTAAAGACAGAGATTGTGAAGACAGGCTTCAGAGTGTGTGACTGATTAGATCGAGCTGTAGCTGTAGTTCTCACCTGTGATGGAGTGGATCTGGGACAGCCATGTCTCGCTGTTGTACCGTGTCTTGAGCTGGATGGCTTGGATTACAGCCCCACACAGAATGGCTGTGGCTCCTCTGATCTGAGGATCTCCATGTTCAATGTACTGCAGAATATCACTGATGTACTGTTGCTCTGTTCACACAAACACAACAAGTTCAGTTATCTAAAATTGTTTTATTTTTGAATTTTGACCAAGTTTGTTGAGTCCTTGACTCGAAAAATGAGACACAAAAAAGACAGAAACTAAATAAAAAGGTCAAGACAAAACTAAACGTGTCAAACCAACATGAAAGCAAATGTATTTATAAACAAACAAACAAACAAGACAAAAAGAAAAAAGAAAAAGCAAACCTAACAAAACCAAAACAAACTAAAACAAAATGAACCGAAAAAGTAAAAAAAACATAATAAAACAAACAAAACGAAAAGAACCAAAGCCAAATAGACCATAACCAAGACAGACAGCAAAACAAAACAGTGATCAGTGTTTTCTCACCGTCTGGTTGTTGTCCTTCTAGTGGCTGCAGGTAGAGTTTGTTAAAGAAGGCTTCGGGTAGAAGAGTTGCTGCTGCCCCCACACAGCTGACAGCTAATGCCTTAACGCTCACACGGACCTCATTATCAGGAACCAGCCCTACAACACACACAGAGACCATTTATTTAATGATAAAAGTCACTAACGTTCAACTAACAAACACCACCAAAAGCACTTGTATGCAATTGTGACAATACAGAGTCATGCAACACACGAGAGTAAATGTCTCATTTCCCACCATTTCTTTGGCCAGTGAGCAGGAAAGAGGCAGCCAATAGCCGGACACAGTGCACCAGTGGCTCTTCCTTTGTGTCAGTATAGTGCCCAATATCTCCTTTAATCCTAGATGGCTAAAACACACAGTATACAAACAAATTATTCACAGAATGTGCAGTTTAACTGCTAGATCTCTGTAAAGAATCTGTGAGAGATCCAGACGAACAGCATTATTTATTTGAACGATAAAGTCTATGTGCATGTTTACCTTGTTGTCAAGTTCTGCGGGTTCCAGAACCTCTTCCTTTGGTATGAATCGATCCACACTGCTGTCAGACGACTGCCTGTTGTGACCTTTTCCCTCCAGAAGATGAGGCTTACTTAAAGCTTGTGACAAGAGAAAGCAGAACTGTGAGCTAAAAGGATAGCTAATAAACATGCACTTGACCATCAGAGCAGGGTGCATTGCTGAGCAAGTGTACAAAATGAGCATGTACCCAGTGCTGACTGAGAGAAAGGTTCTGGTATCTTGTCAGGTGGTGGAGCTGTGCCCTCCTCCTCCTCATCCTGCAGTGTGCCGATCTGCATCCCTGAGTACTGACTCTCACTGCCGTCCAGCACCTAAACATCACACACACACAAATACATACTATGCATATCAGTATATATACACACACAATAGAATGGACGAAACTCACAAACAAGCATAAACATTCACATTAACTCATTCATGCAAATGCACACAAAGAACAGTAACAGTCAGACATGCTGTATCACTTCAGGAACTCAAATACTGCTTGATCACAACTTATTTTTGCATAATATGCATGTAAAGACAATTTGGGGCCTTACATAACCAAAAGTAGGGTGTTAATCTACTGCCAGCTGCATTACAAGAAAATATTGGATTTAATGGCTGACTCACTAAATACTAGCTTATAAATTTTAGTGTCCTAATTTTGCAGAAGGGGTCAGAGATCATCGCTTTTATAAATACGGGGAAATGGCTTAAATTCAAACCAATTTTACATTCTTTTTTTATATATATTTTCTGTTTTCATGTTAAGTTTTCGTTTGAGTAACTTTGTTACGTGCTTGTCATGTTTATTTTTATTTTTTTTATTTAGCTTTATTTAAATTTTATTTCAGTTTTAGTAAATTCTAACTTAAAATTCATTGTCAAATAACCATTCATAATTAATTTTTTTTAATGCGTTTCATATTTAAATTAGCATTTTTTTAATTACCAAGACAGATTTTTAACAGTTTTAGTTAACACTGATTTATGATCAAATGAAGCCCTTAAAACTGATCTGAGATCAGCCATCAGTGTTGTTAGGACAAGATTTTTTAATCAAGGGTCCAGAATGACGGCTGCTTCAAACATACTCCATCTGCAGTGCGTTAGCTTTTTTTTTTTCGCACCCATGTCAACGGATCAGAGCGTCCACACTGCACACGGTTAAACATGGATTGACATTGAAATGTAGTAATTTTGCAATAAATAGATAAAGTCTACTGTGTTTCAGCTAGGTTTAAAATAGGTTTAAAAGTTTTAATAAATATTGTAAAAGAGCTATATGCTGTGTTTAAATGTGTTTCCAACTGCTTGAGCAACATAATATACAAATCTGTAGCCAAATGCATTAAATATGTTCTTTATATAAATTGAGTGTAAACATGAATATGTCTATGAAAGATTGTGTAACTGTGCTGTGATAAAAGAGGATCACAACACTGAAAAACCACTTTCAGTATAGGCTAAAGACATTTTGATTTGAAATCAAAATAATGAATTAATGTTTACGGTACTGTATGAAAGATCAACTGCATACACACTGCAGACGGAGCATGTGTGAAACAGGCATGAGGGAAATAAAAGGCGTTCAAACGCCTCAGGAAAGAGGTCGTGCATGTGGGGGCGGAGCAAATGGAGGGCGGGGGTCTATCGGGGCAGGGAAGAGCAACAATAGCCTCACCCCCTGTCCTCTGCTGACCTGGTCACTACTGTTAGAGGAAGAGATGGCAGAAAAGGTGGAGGAAGTAGTCGAGGTAGAGGAGGAGGAAGAGGATGGCCTGTAGAGAGATGACTCGCTGTCGGAGTGCGGGTCCGGCCCTTCTGTGGGAGTTGGGGAAGGTGGTGAATAATTCCGATAGCGTCTGCTGGTGCTGGTGACACTTACGAGCTCAGCGCAGTCTGAAGGCGTCACGGCGGAGTCCGGCCCCTCCGTAGTCGTCTGGGAACTGTCACTAGGGGGCGATGACGACACAGCTCCCGTCAACATCTGGTTGCCTTCAGTTACTAAGTCACCGGACGTGCTGACGACCCCGGCGCCCCCGCTTGAGCTGCGACTTAGCATGTCCTCCTCGTCTTCCTCATCTGGAGTACTAGGCCCTACACCCTGCTCTGATGCACTCAGGTCCACTGAGTCTCCCGGCTGCAAGGCATGCTGGGATGAACGAGGCTGCTCTGTGATGATGTCAGATGTGCCAAGAGACGAAACGCCCGATGAGGAGGGAGCTTCACTGGAGCTGTCGCCACCAACCGAGGCTTGAAGAAAGTGACAGAAAAACACAGCATTAACTCTGCCATACATGCAATGCATTTGTCTGAATTCAACTAAAATTAGATCAAAAGAACTTCTAATCTAATACAACTTCTAATCAATTTGATGCATCCTTGCTCAATTAAACTATCATTCAAAAAAAATTTTTTTAACAATTTTGTATTTAACATTCTTAATCCTTAATATCCTTAAACTGTCTTGTCCCTCTTTCTGGTTATTTTATGTGATGTTAATGCTGATTTTTCTTGATCTATTGGGAGAAATTCCCAAGTCTTAAAATGTAACCGTACTCCTCTTCTCAGCTTACCAGAGAACGATCCAGTGGTGACCTCTGCCCTCTCGGGGTCATCCTCTAAACCCTCTTCTTCACCTGATAACAGCTTACCTGAGACAAGCACAACATACAAGGCTTATTACAATACAACAAATATTTTTTCTAATTTAAACACATTCTAACTTTCTTTAAGTCTAAAACTCCAAACGGACATTCAGTATCACAACTAACATGCCACAGACAGCCCTCGAAACACAGTAGGTTAGTCGCAAAAGAAGCGCAGTCAAGAAGTCACCTTTCTGCTTCCTGAGGAGTAGAGGGCTGCATGTTGACCCACCCGCTGTATGCAGGAAACAGGAAATGAAGAGAGCAGAAAAAGCTCATTTTGAGGATTAGAGCAAGGAAGCAGAAGAGGATAAATATCACATGCATAGTGAAATAGTGGTAAAGTGAATTTCGAAGTTACAGATTAATGTTTAGTTGTAAAACAGAATAAGCAATATTAAGAAGCAGTGTGGGAAATATTAAGAGCTGAATTTTAAAAAGACTCGTCATCATTAGTGAGTAACAAAGACTAACAAAGAAAAGAAGAGCTTTAATCATTTAGCAACTTCAGGTAATAAATCAAAAATGACAGATTACTTTACAAATTCATGTTCACCGACAGTTTTACCAAATAAATAGTTTGTCAAATCTGTAAAAACCTTTGTGATACTTTCTTTTGCTCCGTGTTCTTCTGATGGCCTTGCAAAATAAACTTTTTTTATTTAAAAAAAAATATATTTTTCATAATTTGTAATTGTGCTTTCATTTTCTGCCACCCTTTCTTATACATTACGTAAATATTTCATATGACAGCAACGCAAAAACAATAAATTAGTACTTATTTATGTATAAAAAAGTATTTTTTTTATAATAATACGGGGATGGTTTTCATTCATATTACCAAATATTTAACTATCAGCCGATTAATGTAGCCATGTTTTACATTTTTAGTCAACGATATCAGTCACTAGCAGTTATAACCTACAACCAGTCAATCTCTCCTTTTGAAAGTCCCCTAAATACCAAATATGTTTTTTCCCCCCTTACAGGGCTTTTCTCCATTAACATTGAAAAGGAGACGACTGACCAAACTCTTACAGCATGACCACTGATGGGATAAATACAACTGAATGAACAAAAGCAACATTTACCGATAAGCTCGAGAATGCTGCCACTGCGTGCCCGGCTCTGAGTCTCTTCTCTAAAGACACTGGTATGTGATATTTTGCCACGTGTGATGAGTGCATTCAGGAGCTCAGGGGGAGGAGTGCGAAACACCTGCTGCAGAAGCTCCAGAGATGCCGTCACCACATTGTGATCCCAGTGCTGAGTGTAGTGCAGGGTCAGTTCATAGACCTAAGAACCAACAAACAGATTTTAACACACAAGGAATCATAACATAGTAAAACAGGTAAAAATTCAGCTTTAGGAATTTCAATAAATGACTGTTTACTATAATACAAGAATACAATGAGCCTTATCAGCTCTAGTACCTGAATGAGCTGCTCAGGTGTAGGGGTGATGTCTGCCTCTTTACGAACGAGTCCAAAGCTGCCTTTCAGACTGGTGTTAGGAGCCTGCTGCTGAAGAAGAGGCATCAGATAGCGCAATGTCAGTAATACACCCAGAATCAAGTGACTGGAATGGTCCTCCTCCACTGGCACCACCAAACCTGAGAAAGACAAAACAGGAAGAGGAATTAAGACATCTGTTGCACACCGTTTTGCACATGTTTTCCAGTGCTCAAAGAGTGTGTGAGAGAAACCTACCGAGCAGCACGTTGAGCAGCCAGGTGTAGAAGTAGTGTGTTCTGCGTGAGTGCTGACACACGCTGACAGCCGAGCTGGCCGCCGTTCGGCGGATAGTGGGAGAACTGGACTTCAGATTGGCAACAAAGGCCTTCAGCAGCATCTACACACACATTCACAGAGTGAAATCATAAGTGCCACATTCAAAGCAATTGAGATAAGAATCATTTATAGAATATAAAAAAAAGAATGTGAGAGAGTAAATTTAACAGGAATTGAGATTGCCTTATTAATTATAATACTTATTAAGAACACTTTTATTAGTTTTTTTATTTTATTTTGTGATCCCTCTTCTGCAACAGATTGTGTAAATACAGATATAATCATCTGAAGAGGTACATATAAAGTAAAATTTTTTCTTTAAGTAACCATAAAGACAGTATTCTTTTTTTTAATAAGAACTTTCCTGAAAATGTATTATGGTTTCCATGAAATTATTAAGCAGCAAAACCCTTTTCAGCATAAAATCATAAAAACAAATCTGCATATTAGAATGATTTCTGAAGGATCATGTGATATTGAAGATATGGCTGCTGGAAATTCAGATTTTTTTAAATCACAGGAATAAACTGCATTTTAAAATTTAAATAGTAATAATATTTCACAATATATTTCAGTTTTACTTTATTTTTATTGAATAAATGCAACATCGTTAACCATGAGAGACTTATTATAAAAACATAAAAAAAGGTTGTGTATTCTGACTAATCTTTAAACTGTTACTCCTGGAGTATTTGACTAGCTACGTAAATTTGTCTTTGTCTCCTGTCTTTCCAAGGACCTTCACTTGCCCTTGCATGAGAAATGTGTGCATTAATGACTCTAGCTGGATTTAAACATAAGAAAACTACACTAAACTGATAAATCTCCTGTCTTTTGTCTCCTAAATGTGTTCTTGGCAATGGAACAGGCTCTTTCCATCTCCTTCTGATGTGAGGGAGAGGAGGCTCATGGATAATTAAATCCAGTCTGACTGAGTCACATTCCATATTGAGAAGATGATGTCACCAGCACTGCGCATTCGCGGCTTCAGATAACGGTGTGGGAAATCCAGCGCTGAGATGCCAAATTACAGAATCCAGTTTAATGTTGTGGTGGTGTGACAGAGTCAAAAGATTTCCACATGAAAATCAGCTGATGTGGTTCTTTGAAGTGTTGTGTTCTTTGAAAATTGTGACAAACATTCAGCTACACAATAAACATGTGGTTTCCTTTGAGTGTTTTGAATCTCTTTTTTTCTGCTGAACCCACAGACTTCAGTTATTACCTTGATCTCTCCGTCATTGGCGAAGTGTCCCAGGGCAGCCATGATTTTAGGAATTGAAGAAGAAAGAGTTTCCTGCACAGTCTCCTCCTGACGTTTAGTGATCCGTGTCAGACACGGCAGTAGATTCACAAGGTACGGCCTGAGGAGAGAAAAAGAGATAATAGAGGAGAGTTCATGTGTGTTTGCTGATCGAAACAATTAGATTTCTAATCAACATCCCTATATCAGTTTCACCAATTCCTGAGCAGACCAATAGAAGTAATTGACTTTAAGTCAATAAGCATACCTGCATTTCTGAGGACGCACCAGGTGAGCAAGCTCAGCAAACCTCCACAAGGCTGCCCGCAGACTCCGAGAGGCAGCATTCTGTGAAAATAGACAGAGTACTGCTTTATTAGTGATCTGTATATTTCCCTAGACAAAACAAAAACTGCACACAGTATGACTTTTCCAAAAAGCACTCGCCCCAGAAAAAACAATAAAGCATTGTTTGTACCAAGAACAAAACAAAATTCAATCGCAGACCAACTGTCAATTTGCACCCAAAGAAAAACACAAAGAATCCTATATCAGGTGGGGGGCAAGACACATTTTTGTTCCTTGTTGTGAAAATATATCTAAATCACAAAAAAAGAATGCAATCTAATTCACCTTTTTAATCTCTTTGTACAGTTCAAGCTGCAACCTAGGCAAGTTGGAGTCCATCAATGCCTGCAAGAAATTACATTACAATCTATTATCACCAGTCTACAAATGAATACATACGAGATATATATGCGTGTACATGACTTACTTTGATGATTTTGTTGAGGCACTCATCTGCCACCATCCTGACGTCAGACTCCTTGTCATCGCTGCACAACAAGAACATTTCCATCGCAATTCCAAGAAGTTTCTGGAACTCTGGAGATGTCCTGAGGACGTCACAGTGAAAAGACCCCATTACACACTCTGATGTGACAACAATACTACTGCTAACAAAAATGTAGGCTAAAACTTTAAACAGCGGCCAAGATAAAATAGGTGGCAAATTATGTATATTTTGCTGTTGTAGTCTACCAATAATACTTCTGGCCAAAAAAGTAAATGCTAACTAAAAAAAACAGGTTGTGATTCACAGTTAAGTAAAAAATAAAGCCTCTTGAGTCTGGCGCAGCAAAATGAATAATGAACTTCACACTGCTGCATTGGGTATATGACCTGTACTGATGATGATCCTCCAGCTCTTGTTTAGCGTTAAGATGAGTGCAGCAAGGCCAGTAAAGCCAAAACAGTAGGGAATGGGCTGTTATGACTATATTTAAAAGTAAATTCTACCATTAAAATTTCCAAACACAGTCCAGGGCTCTTTCCCCAAGTATTTTACTACATATTGTCCCTAAACTGCTGAACAGTTAGGCTTAGGTATATATGTATATGACGACCTAAGAAGAAGGATATCAAGCAAAAATGATTTTTTTTAAGAGTACAGTAACCTTCTATTTACTGCCATTGTTTTTCCAAACAGAATTTTGTATTCAAGTGTAGTCAAGCTAAGAGAACTGGACATTGAGAATTTCAAGTGTGCTGGCACCCACATTTAAATTTGCTAGGCTACTTGAAATAATTCAGGACTTTTCATCTTGAATACCTTCACTAAATTTGCATTGTAAGGGTGAAAATGCCAGCCTAGCATCAACACTAACAGGCTTTTGTCAGTGACTCATAAGACATGACCCAATCTGATTATCCTTAGTCTGTCCATTGACTATTGCATACCTCAGCGACTGTGCCACAATGTTTTCACATATCGTCAGGCAATGAGTCACTCTGTCCTTTTTGGTTGTAGCAAGGTCTTTTTTTCTGTAAGAAAACACAATTAACGGGAATATGTTATGAACTTGTGAATTTACAACATTTGATTAAACACTTGAATAACATCTCCAGCACATATTTTCTTCATAAACATATGCAACTCAACTGAACAGAAGCATTGCATAGAGTTGCAAATCTGACATTAATCTGTCATAAGTCAGTGAGTATATTATGTTGGGCTACAGCAGTCAGCCAGATACTATTCATGTTCCAATACTGATTACCTAAAGCCATTAGGTTAATGTAATCTTGCTAACAATGCAGCAAAAAAAAGCTGTTCTTCTGGACCACAGCACATGTAACATCACTGTTTGCTCGTGGTAATCTACAACAAATGATTAGTGTTCAAACTCGAAAAACTAAGTATGCAATAGGTCATTTATCGCTTAGAGGCTTGGCAGACAGGCCCCTTAACATCCAAAATAATACCAAACAGTTTATCTCGGGACATTTTATCCAAAATAACATCTGCCTCATTAACAGAACATTAATTTATTTATTTTCATGAATTAACATATACTCAGTGCTGGCCGAATACAAAGCCAACTATTCAAATGCATCCGGTGCCTTAAATGAGGAAATTGCTTTATTTATTTACACAGTTACTTATTTACAGTGTGTTTATGCTATATATGGTTTGAAAAGTAAATGATCACTAGAACGTTATTTAATTTGCTCTTTTATTAAAATGACATCACATTACCGCTCAATATTTCAAAACTGACTGTACTCAGACAATAAAAACATAGAGATTTCACAAGATTTTGAGAATGACTGCACGGTGACGATTCAATACATGCTGCTAAAAATTGGATTTAGGCAATCTGTCAATGTGTACAATAAATATCTGACACGTTTTGCATTTCATGATATTTAGTCAGGTTGAGAGGCATTCAAGTAATACACGTTTTGTAAGAAGATTAGGTGAGAGAACAGATTCATAGAAAATAGCTAATAGCAACATTTTCCAGTATTGCGTTCAGCACTCAAGAATTATGGAGCTATTTCTTGTTTTCTTTATATGCAACAGTTATCTCCTGGGTTTTCTAGACTGTTTTATCTCGACACTGACGCAGCATCAAACGGCTGTGTGACACTTCTAACGTGTTGAGCGTCATGTGATTTTGAGCGCAAGACAACAACAATAACCAGCTTTATACGAGAAGACACACAGCCCTCCTGCATGTGATGACAACATTACTATAGCGACTGTGTCAGGTGATGTCAGCACCCTGATGATGATGGTGATGATGATGATGAAGCAGCATAAAGATGAGTTCAGCACTCACTGTTTCTGGACGAGCTCCTCGGCCGACAGCGGGCCTTGCTGCTGCTGGAATGATTTGAGCGACTCGAACGCCTTCATCAGCTTCTCCATGGTGGCCATTTTATCAGAAGCACTGGTCTAGATGGAGTCTGACTGGAGAGCTGGTAATATTTACAAACTCAGCGCTGCAGCCAGTGTAAGAGCTCTGCTGTCGAGCGCTGTGCAGAACGCCGAAGGGAAACTGAAGCCGTCGTCGAGATCGGATGCCGCTTACAGTGGCTCAAACCCCCTCAAATCCGATCTAATTTCCGCACACCATCCGATTATGACCGATATCCAAACCAAATATTCACAAGGTAGTTGAAAACATGTCCAGTTCTGAAAGCCATCTTAAAGCAGGGTTAGGAGAGCAACGGTTCTGCTGTATTTCCGGGTTAATACAACCCCTGTCAAAATTAAAGTCCTCTTTGTCATAATAAAATCGACGTTTATCCGTAGTTACATGAATTTCTGATTCCAATACAATACTATCGCCAGATAAATTATTAATGTTAGATATGACTTGCGTACAATCATTGCTGTATGCAAAATATATGTAAAAAATGGAAATCTTTACCACCTGGTTGTGTCTTTTGTCTTTTTATCTTTTCATGAAAAAGTTTTAATTGCAAAACAAATTGTATTATTAGTAGTAGTATTATTGGTATAATTATTTTAATACAAATCATGAAAACATGTAGCCTAACGTAGAAAACATGTTTGCAATTATCCACCATCTTTGTAAACTGTATCATGTCCATAGGAAGAGTTAGACAGCAGACAGTCAGAATTAGGGTTCAAAATTCAAGAAAATCATTTAATAAAGAGATTGTTTCTAATGTGAAATCTGGCAGGTGTGATGTTATTGCTTCATGTGAATACTTTGTTATTCATTAATAAAAAACAAAATCAGACAAAACTGCTTATAAAAACGTTCAAAATATTTTAAATAACGTGATTTTCAATGTTCTCTCAAACAAATATGTCAGGTTAAAAAAGGCAAAATATCTCTCCTGACTTTCAGATATAGGCCTTTTACATTCTTCTACTGATTCTTTAACTATTTCTCAGTCACAAAAAGTGAAAAAGGCATGTATATTTTGTATGGTTTAAAATATGCATTTAAATTTTATATTAACATATGTAAAGTTTTTTTCTTCGTATGAAAAAAACTTCCAGTTTTCTTGGCTCGGTTGGCCAGTTAAAATCTCTACACAGTCAACTCTGTTCGCTCTGTTCAATCCTACCTGTGTGAAAAGCAGCCGGCAGTTTTCCAAAATTCAATTTTGGTAGCTATATGCATTTAATTAGTTGTATATTAACAGTGAATGTATGGATGGATGGATGGCACTTACAATGGCAGAAATATGTAAATCTACAGCAGAAATTATCATTGATAATAGCTAAAACTTATGTTTCACATTAAAACAAATGTAAACTCACTACATCTAAGACCAATATATATATAATTAACTGATAAACACATTTTAAAATAACTTTATGATTGCCAGTGTAGTGGATGTATTTGAAATAGTTTTTATTAGAAAACATTAATCATGACCTTCACAACTGGCCTGGGCAAAAACATTGTTTATTTATCATTGTTTTTAATATTTACAGGAGTAAATCCATTTTGTTTCACATAGAAAATATTGTTTAGCCAAATGTTATGCTGACAACATTATGTTCTGCAAAAAAAAAGAAGAAACATTACAATTGCAAATGGATCAATATACATTTTAATTATGCAAGATGCAAAAAATCAGCTCCACCATATTGATATTTCATGGAAAGACTGAGTTTGGTTTGATGTTTCCATGAATATGCACCCAAAGGGTCCAGCAATGGATCGGTGTTCCCACAATGGAAAACAATACTAAAGAAACTAAAATGGCAAGGCTGCCAATGTTTCCTTTACAAATACAGGCCCACATTACAGACTCGTCAAATACAGAGAGTGTGTCATTGATTTGGACGGATGAAATGCACATGGTAGTATAAAACTGGGGAAAAAAGAAACAAATGAATCTGAATAAGCCTGCAGAAAACATGTTACATAATAGCAAGACTGAAAAACTAAATTGAGAAATCATTGAAAAAAATGGTCATACCTGAAATGATGGCAAAAAATTGGTTTCCAGCAGTGAGAAAGTACCAGAAGTGCCTCACCCACCATGTTTTGTCCATTTATATAGAACAATAAATGAACTTGCTAACTCCCACTTTGTTTGCATATTGTCACTGTTTTTAACTTATGTCATTGGCATGTGCTTATGAATATCAACAACTGGAAAAGAGCGATTATTACTCTAGGTGATCATAATCTATATGTCTATGTAAGGCATTTACTGCAATGTCTTGCTCTGTGTTCTTTAAACAATAAGCTTTTTTCTGATCAACTTTTTATGCAAAATTTAGACATCAAGTTAGTTATATAATCGGCAAAGGCTTAAAGATATGAAAATGTAAATTATTGTTATTAAAACATTAAATTGAAACAATATACAAAATTATATTTGAAAATTAAGGCCTGCAAGTTTCGTTACATCCAGTGAGTTTATCCTAAGAATCTATTTTAACGTCAGAGTTGATGCAGTAAGAAAAACGTAAAAAAGTCTTATGCAGAGAAACTCACAGGTGAACAATGAGGAAAAAGAACTATACAGATGATAGTGTAACGCAAGCAATTGTAAAAGTAATCATTAAGGAACAGACCTAATATTGGCACCCTTGATAAATCTGAGCAAATGTGGCTGCGAAAATAAATCTGCATTGTTTATCCTTTTGATCTGTAATTTGAAAAATTCACAAAATTCTAACCTATCACTGAAGTGAAATAATTGAAATAGGGAGAAAATATCATTATGAAATAAATCTTTTTTTTCATATATGTTGGCCGTAATTATTGGCACCCCTTGGGTTTTTTATGAGTAAAATATCTCTGAAGTATATACAAAATTGAGCACTCCAGGGTGATTATGAACATTAAATTATCCAGCCCTGGCTTCCTGTTTCACAGAAATATAAATAGGAGGGAAGCCCAAATTCCCTTAATCATCAACACAATGAGAAAAACAAAAGAATATATTTCTGATGTGCAGCAAAAGAGAATTGAGCTTCACAAATTACTGAAGCTAAAGCAGTGACAATTCCCATTTCCACCATCAGGGCAATAATTAGGAATTTCCAATCAAGATAAAATGACGTATTTATACCACCCTAATGCATGTTGAGAAGGAGAGTTTGAGTGGCTAAAGACTCTCCAAAGACAATAGCTGAAGAATTGCAGAAAACAGTTGAGTCAAAAAAAACCTTTAAGAAATTGTCAAACAGCCCCTACATCAGCACAAGTTGTTCAGGAGGGTTTTACGAAAAAAATATCCTAGCTAACACAAAAAACAAACACCAGCATATTCAGTTATCAGACATGACTGGAACTTCGAATGGGACTGGATTGTATGGTCAGGTAAAACAAAAAAAGAGCTTTATAGCAGCAAACACTCAAGATGTGTTTGCTGAACACAGGGATAAAAGGTGCTTCATGTGTACATTGATTTATACTGCTGTGTTTTTGATGTTGTGGGACTGTATGTCAATTGGAGGTCCTGGGCAGCTTGTTTAGACACATGGCGTCATGGATTCAATCAAATACCAACAGATAAAACTGATCTAAAACTGACTGACTCTGTTAGAAATCTTATAATGGTCCATGGTTGAATCTTTCATTGGGACAATAATCCAAACACAAACATCAAAACCAACACAAAAATGAGTCACTGAGCACAAAATGAAGTTTTTGCCATAGCTGTCCCAGTCCTCTGACCTGAACCCTGCAGAAAATGAGTGAGGTGAACTGAAAAGGAGAAGCACCATCATGGAGCTGGTATTCTGAAAGATCTGGAGAGATTCTGGATGAAGAAATGCTCTCTGATCTTTTGTCAGGTGTTCTCCAAACTCTTCAGGCATTACAGGAGAAAACTCAGAGCTGTTATCTGGACATTGCAACAATTGGGTGCCAATAATTGTGACCATGAACTAGAGAAATCATTTACTTCACAATGAGATTTTCCTTCCACTTTCAATTGTTTACTTTAATGATAGGTTAGAATTTTGTAAAAAAATAAATAAATAAATAAAAAATGTTTTCGTAACAGTTATGTGACAAATGAATTTAAAAAAATAAGGGATACAGAAGCAATAGAAATGACCTCATCATGTTTCATATATATTTTTATATATTGCTTCTATTGTTTTAGCTCATGTCATTTATGTCTGTTTATAAGTGATAGTCTCACATATGAAATGGTCCAAACAAATTTTGGTGCAGTATTTGAATAGAAAATTCTGAGCTTGTAGAATGTTATTGTAGGCATGTTTTAATTTTGAGTTTTGCATGTTTTTGCCAGGTGTTTCACCAGGTGAACGTCTGAAAGCAACTTGTCATAAGGTCTCTTTAAAATAAAATGCAACGATTTGAAAAGAAGTCTCACTTATTCAATAGGGAATAATAAATACAGCGCTGATAGTAAAATGTGCCATTCATTTCAGTTATCGACATTGTTTAGACAAAATCTAATTCAAATCTATGGGTTTTTTTTTACAATGCATAATAATTACACATAATTTATATTTTAATAAAACAAGTTATTTTATTAAAAAGACGCAATGTCAAAATATTGTAATTATGAGTTGAGTTGAGCACACACAGAGAGATATTACACTGTACACTCTATGTCACATCCCTTTTAAGAAATCTAAAATGAAATAATCTTTAAACCTCTATTAGACGTTTAAATTCCTTTCATTTGTCTTCTAAAGGTAAATTTTCATGACACTTGAGGTCCTATTGAGGTTGCCTATTGATGACAACATCAGATGCACATGATGTGTTTGAGATGACCTTCACTATACATCCTGAATAGTGGCGAGAATATTACAGTAATTACAGTCATGGACATAATAGGTGGGACAACTTTACACAAAAATATGTGTGTACTGACTACATCAGCTATGCACAAGAAATAAGTTACTCCTAGAGGTAAATAACAAACTAGGATGGAGG
>JAUCMS010000001.1:16696225-16712745 GCA_032357445.1 Enteromius radiatus
GGACATACTACTCGCCTCGCATACTGTTTTTCACGTGCTATATAGTAGGGAAGTAAGCGATTTCGGACGCAGCAAGACTGTTACTGATCACCCTTGACTACATTTCCCATCATCCATTGCACTGATTGCGGACAGCTGTAACACCCCACATTAGCCACAGACTTCCCCCTTTTCACTGCAGAGTATTGTTTAGCCTTTATTGCTCTTCTAGCAATAGCTACTTTACGTAGCCAATTCCCAGTCTAGTTCATAGCTCTTAGTTGCTAGTTTAGTCTAGTCTTGCCTTGCCTGTTTTCCTGTGTGAAGATCTTTGCCTGGGTATTTTGGATTACCCTATCGTTTGGACTCTGTTTGCCCCTGCCTGGACTATTGTTTGTGTTTATCCTCTTGCCAAGCCCTGTTGGATCAGATTCCTCATTAATTAACTCTCACTTCTTTTTTATTGGACTGCTCTTGTGTCTTGCCCACGATATACCTGTTTGCCACTGTTTGACCTTGACTAGTTTTATGACCACATCTCTGTCTAATAAAAGCCTTGTCAACAGAGTTTTTCTTTTTCTTCTGATAAGGCCTGGACTTGTGTCATCAGTAAAGTACAGTCATAAATCAGTAATGTCTCTACATTTGCAACATTGAATTATGACATTTTTGACTTTGACTAGAAATCTGGAAGCAGAATTGAAAACTGACATTTATGGTGTTGTATTATGAAACTAAAACCTGGTTTCATGCATGGTTTCATAACCTCGGGTAAACCTGTTCCTAAATTACAAATGTGAAATGTACCATCTCCCAAGGTTTAAAAGGGGGTTTAGGACAATGATAGTCTCGCGTAGCCAGACCTTCAGACTTACGGCTGAAGGTCTGGAATTCATAGCGGCTTTCTTTGGCCAAGGCCCGCCCCATAAGGCCGTTTGACCGACATGTCAAACAACCAATCACAGTTCGTTTCGTTCAGCGTCATGTTTCAGAGCGTGGAAATTTCCCCACAACAACAGACCAAGTCAGTCAGCATGGAAAATCCAGACAAGACACTCACGGTAAACATTTGTTTGAAGCATATCTCTCCACATCAGACACTCGCGTCACCCGGTAATCCGATAAAATTCGACATTCCTGAAGGGTTTCCAGTTAAGTGTACCATATGCATCAGACAATTAGCCAAAGGTCCGAGGGCGTGACGTCTGAGACTGAGACTAGGACAATGATAACCTGGTTGAAGCACAGAATTCATATTTTGTGCATTCTTTTGAGCAGGTACTTTGTTGCTGTTATTTTGTCGTAGCAAGGCTGGTCCACACAAAAGTCCTCCCATGACTTTATAGTCTAATAAAGTGTGCACTTCAGAATCTTATCAGAACTAGTAGATAATCTAGAAACTAAAAATACAGTTCTAATCATTGTTTTATATTACTATTTTCAAGAGTGTGTGGTTGCAGAGGTGCTGCCAATGCAGAGAGGAAAGCCTTGAGGAAAATGATAGGGGGTGGTGTTAGAAGGGCAAGCATGTGTGTGAGTCTGGGGGATGAAAACATGTGAGAAGAAAGAATGTGTTACAGTGTGTGTCTGACTGGAGTGAGGAGTGAGATAAAATTTACAGAGGGAGACAAAGACATTTTGCATTAGGAGTAAATATTCGGAACGTTTGAAGATTTCTGAAATCTGAAGTGATAAATAATGATGAATTCACCCCAAAGAAAAATAACCTCCAGAGCAACTTTAACTAAAGCCAACTTGTGAGTATAATAATTTTTTTAGAAGTATCTTTGACACATGAATCTTTAAACATGGGCCAAGTTGGAAATATATTATATATAATTACTCTCTAATTATTTTGAAATGTATAGTAAGCATCTGTTAAGATAGAACTTTTAACACACAGCCAAATTAAGCTGCATTTTTTTCCACATCTCTGTCTCGTTATAAAGCTTTCAATCAAAGTGGTTTTCAACTGGTTTCTTAACAGAGAGGCGTTTATTTTTATTGTTGACAGCTGACGCTGGCTTGCCGGTGTCATCACTGCTGCTGTGTGATGCTATATTATATTTTTCAGGGCCACACTACATTCTCTGCATGGGATACATCAAACCAATACCTAATGTCTCCCTTTATTTCTTATTAATAAAACTTCCGTATCAATGTGATTACATATCTCGCATTATGACTGTTTTTATCTCACAACTTATGACATTTTTTCTCATAATGACAATATCTCACAATGTGACTGCATTTCTTATTTTAACCTATATCTTACAATGATCTTTTTTTTTTTTTTTTTTGCACTTCAAGGTACAAATCTATGTCTTGTTTGAACCGTGACAGGCAGATATAGTTACCTGAATATGAGGTATTAACTTGCCTTTATTACTTTCTAATTAAAGTTGGAAATAGCTGCTATGTTTCTGGATTAGTCCTGAGAAGTTCTTAAGAAACAAACCCTAATTGAATACAAAACCATAAGCCAAAAGTTAAGATTTACAAAGCATAGACATTTATGACTGTGAACCGTTTTGGTGCTCAGAGAATAGTCACGTCACCTGCTTGAATTCCATTTTAACAACCATTGTGAACTTTAACAAGACAAGTGTGTCAAGGTCTTCTTGAATTTATTCTCAAAAGAATGTTGGCCCACAAGCTTACTAAAGACTGATTGTCTTGAGTTTTATCTCCAAATGACAACAAAATGACATGTAATTTTATCCAATCGTTTTTATTCACTGTATATTATAATATTTATACACTGTATAATACATACAAAAAACATACGCGATGCCATAGAAGAAACATTTCCACAAAAATGTTCTTCTGTGGCATCTTAAAGAACCTTTATTTTTAAGAGGGTAGCTCAAATCTGCAAGCACAGACATCAGAGGATATACTGATCTGGGTAATGTCATTGAGGACGTCATGTACCAGAGGGACAGGATTCCCCCCACCTCCATATTTAGATGTAACAGAGACCTGATTTTTTCGGACGAGGCTTGTGTAATTCAGTATGTTTGGCATTTTCGAGGTGCTGGATCATTAACATTTCTATGAGTTAACAACATTGGTCTCATTCCAGAAAGTGCTAAACCCCCGTATCCTACTACGATAGAGCAGAAACATTGCGTTAAGTTGTTCTATCAGCATGTTTATGTTTAGTTTTATGTAATGGGTTGCCCTTGACTGACCATAGCATGGACTGTTCCAATGTTCCCACCTTCCAGGAATGAAGACAGCATGATAAATATCTATCCAAGAGTTGTAAATCAAATTGGCTTATTAACTTATAGCACCATGTGCCGAGTGACATCTCACAGTGCCTTCAGGCCATCATATAATTAATGCGAAAAAAAAATAATAATTAGAAGAGCTATTATGATAATAACATTTTTTAAATACTTCCCTCGCTGTTAGTCCTTATGTGAGAGTTGATGAATGAGTGAATCTGCTGAATATGTGAATCTGGACATACTTCTGGAAGCGATCCTGCATCAGATGATCGTGTCTATAAATAAGATTTCTGAAATAGATGTGTGACCGATGAGTGAGACTGATAGAGTGAGAAGGCTCAGATGATTTCTTTAGGAAATCAAGCTGGTGGATGTTGATTCTCGTTACACTTGGTATTTCAGTTATAGGCTAGCTGGGGTCAGAGATCAGACTTAGGAACATACAGCTCTGCTATTTTGTTGAAATTATAGCCTACTGTAAAACGTTGCTCTCTAAATGTTGTGTATTAAATTTTATTTGTTATCACTGCAGCCTATCTGAGAGCCTATACTTCCACAATGTCCCCAGCATATCTTTATTATCCGTCTGGCTCAGACACACTGTTCATTTGATCCCACAGTCTGCTTAGCTTCAACGGCAGCACAGAAGACAAACAGATCATCTAAATTAGCCAATATTTCATCAGGAAGTCAAATGTGACAAGCTGACAAAATGTGCTTTGGCGTATTGTAACTGGTTGTTTCATCTTAGATAACTAGCTGTGTCAACAACCCTCCTGGTAGATGTGCTAAATAACATTAACCTTTAACATTTCATTTTATTCATTGGAATGAAGCACTGACCATAAGACATTGAGCTCGATTTAGTCCACATTAGGTTTAGCATACTTTTGCAACTTTTTAAAAGAATAGTGAGAAATAAATGAAATGTTTACTTACACTTAAATGCATGTTAGGTAAAATGAAATGAAAGTTTTATAATTACTTGTATATTAAATGCAAAGTTGCAGTGTGTTATGAAACAAACATTTTTTTTTTCCTAGTAAATCATCACTGCATGGTTGAAAAAAAGATATTATATTTTGGCTGATAGCCTTACTCTGGATTTTATGCATACATTGTTTGAACTGTGAACATTTGGCAAATGTGTGCACTCTTTTGAACTGAAAATGGTTTTGTCAATAATGCTAAATAAATTAATTATATGTGTGCATATATATATATACTGTATAACAGATGATACATTTTTCAAAAGTCTGTCCAGGATAGAGCACACATGCCAGGGCCATGTGATTGTGGCTGTGAAACCATGGCAGCTGTGTGGTACTTTACACTAGACAAATGTCTTTCACCTCTTGCTCATGTTACAAGGACATGCTGTCAAAGTGTTTGAAAAACACCCTGCTGGTGTGTTATTAATTATATGTAATGAAGTGAACGCATGCCCTAGTGAAAGCCTTTGGGAATTTGTCCTCTCTTTCTCTGTTGAGACTAGCTGTGCTTTCATTAAGCTTTAAATAATTTGTTTATACACATCTTCAACTAATTCACAGTTTATACTTTACTTGGAAGCAAAAGTGGAGCTTCAATCAGGATTAATGGCCTAAGTGAAAGGAAAAGCTTATCAACAAATGTTTTTCTCTACTGACCTTTAAAAAACCTCCCAGGTTTTTAAAAATATTGGGTTGGTTTATTAAGGCAATTAATTGCATCCAAAGTAAAACATTATGTTTACATATATGTGTGTATGTTGTGTATATTTATATAAAAATAAAAAAACATACAGTATATACATTTAAAATATTTATTTACATGTATTTATTTATGAAGCACCCTTTGATTTAATACAGCCATGAGTCTTTTTGGGAAAGATGCAACAAGTTTTTCACACCTGGATTTGGGATCCTTTGCCATTCCTCCTTGCAGATCCTCTCCAGTTCCATATCCACTGTATATACATTTATTTTAAATGATTATACATAAATGAATTTAAAAGGCTTTCCATATGAATTAGAGTTTAAATGCATTTTTGAATACATTAATAGACCCAGAAAGAAATGACCCAAGTTTGAATGATTCAAATATTCCTGTTCTTATATTTCCCCCCCACAGACATCCTCATGCTACCCAAATCACTCCCAGGCCAGTGTGTGTGTCTCAGACGAGTAGTGCTTTCTCCAGCGTGCCTCCACTGTTTGGAGCGGCACAGGCGTTCCTGCTGAGACTGGCCCAACTTGAAGCTCAGCTGGTTTTGAATCTGATTAGTAATGTTGCAGCTGGAAATAATAACATTTTTGGGAACCCTTTTGTCCCTTTAAGTCTCTTACAGCCTGTTGGCATTCAAAGATCCTCATTTTTAAGCATGTACCAGCAACCAGGGGGGTTTAAAAACATGGACTCCTTTCCTCACATAGTTAGTCACCCCTCAACAGCCACAGAAATTAATTCAGTCATTGCCAATAAAAAAAGTGGTGCACTTCTATCAAAAGAGATTATTCAGGAGAAAACACTAGGTGCTATCACACATAATACCACAACATTACCACGGCCAACATCTGAGGAAGCTCTTTTTAGATCCAGTCCTAACCATCTTGGCAAACATTTCACCTTAAAACCACATATGGACTGTTCTCAATACCAGTCAGTGACAGCCAAAGCAACAATGCCTCCTGAAAGACCACAGACTGAAGAAGCAGAGCCAAAACAACAAACAATGCTGCAGTATCCAACAGAAAATCTGATAAAAGCTTTAACCAGCCTCGGCCTTTCTCTTGAGGATCTAGAATTACTCAGTCACTGCCCAGACAACCAGTTAACAGCAGAGAATCTCCCCTTCATTATACAAGACATTCAACAGTGCAAACACACGAAGGACATTAAATGTGGCCACGCTGGAAGGATCTCGTCTGCTCATGTGGAATCATCACACACTCATGAGGAACAGAGGAGTCTGAGGATTATTAATGGTGAATGGCAAGAACCTATCTGTTTGTCTGTCTTCCAAACCACTTGTCCTACAATCTCAGGAATTACGCTACAAAAGCTGTCACTGGGGCGTACATTTGTACATAAAGGGTCCATTTTGGTACCTAAAAGGTACATATTAGTACATAGGCTATTTGAACCTAATAGGTACAAAAGTGAACAGGTTGAAAAGGCGCCGTCCCAGTGACAGCGTTTGTACCTATATTTCTGAGAGTGTATGTAGGCTTGTGGAGTGTAGTATTAGGCTAATTCATGTATTTCTTTATGTTTAATGCTGTCACCCTATTTAATTTTTTAATAAATAAAATAAGAATTGGTTTTTTTTACTAGAAATGTGCAGCTGTAACATTAGAAATCCCCGTTTCCCTTTCTTCCAGGAAGAGGATCAAATTCCTTCCAAAAGAGGCTGCAACATGGCCCTGCTGAGGTCAACGGCTGGAGGACTGCTTCAGTCTATTTTCCCCCTCGATCAAAGCGCAGCATAAGGCACAGCTTTGTCTCTCTAGACTGTAATAAAGCAAGACATTATACTACACGAAGACCCTTGTCCTCTCCACACAGATCCAACACTTACAATGCCATGACAAAAGGTCATCAGCGGTCTTCATGTCCAGTCAAATCTGCAAAATCAGAAGTAACCGCTGAATCCATCAACATTCAGATGCCAGTCACTAAGACGTCTGCAAAAACCCAAGCACATATTGTAAGTTCTGGGAGGTGTAGGCTTACTAGAAATACTGATGGTTATTAATGTCATTATGGTGCCTTTACTTAAAGGTGACATATCTGCAAGCCTCAAGCATGTCTGATCTCACTCCCCTTGTGGCCTTGTAAAGGTATCTCATTATAATATTTTCCCCCCTTAATCTTTAAGGCACCATCATTTTGATTTTGCAAGCGACAACGGTGTTCCAGTTCAAATGCCATTGAGAAAGTATGAGCAAAACATGCTAACAGAGCCTCAGGGGAGACAAGAGAGCAGTGGATTTGTTGATTTATTTACTCTACTTTATATTGCTGCTGCCACACAGATCTCCCAGCTGTTTACCTTCACAGACCTAATTAACCAACTGTTTTTGTAGGTCAAGTGTGTTTTTAATGTAACCTTGTGTGTGAATGAGAACTTAAGCTTACTCACATGCCTTTGACAGCCACTTTCTATCTATGTCCTTCAGACGTGTGCGCTCAGAAAACCGCGTATCATACATTTAAACTAATGTGGTTAAAAACATTGCAGCTCATTTACATTTAAAAAGACAGGTTCGAAATTCAGCCTTTTTCTGTTTCCGCCTAAAATAGGTATTTTTAAAATTATATAATAAATGATCTGTGGGGCATTTTGAGCTGAAACTTACACACACACATTCTGGGGACACTAGAGACTTCAAAAAGTCCTCAAAAAATTGTCCTCAACGCAAAACTCTAATTAAAGTTTTATAAAGGTAATTATTCTCTAGTGTGATCACTACCATCATAATGATTGAAATACCTCCTTTAAACCATTAAAGTATCAGTTTAGTCTCAACATTGCTGGCTGCAAATAACAGGCATCTCGAATAGTTCGCACTGACAGTCCCATGAAAACAACTGAACAAATGTGAAACAGGGACCTCTGGTGGCCTGAGAGTTGCAATGTTTTAGGAGACGTTACGAACTCCACTCTTAACAAAGCAGCTCGCTTTTTTTCTTATTGTTTCCTTGTTTTCCAGCAGAAGGGTGTGATTCGTGTTTCCGGAATCCCTCTTGAATACTCTGAAAGTGAACTCAGCAAAATGGCATCCCCGTTTGGTCACTCTGTTGAGGTTGTAATGGCAACTGAGATTGACACAACAACCTGTCTAGAATGGAAGAAGGTGTGTGCGTGTCATTTTAGGATGTTACACTTGTAAAACAATAATTGCCTTTTTTCTGAAGTAATTTCCAGTAAAATACTGCACTTCTATATCAGCTTGTGTGTGTGTGTTTTCCAGGCTTTATTAATGTTTCCAACTGCCTTCTCAGCTCAGGAGATGGTGAAGGTTTACTCTGCTATCCCAGTTCACATGAGACAGCAGCGTTTGGAGCTTGTGCCCCAAACTGTTGTCTTTAGCTCACCTGTGAGTTCACACACTAGTGGATGAATGGAAACAATTTTATAATTCCCATTTATTTTCATGTTTATTTACTTTGTGCTTATTTACTTGTAATGCATACTTTTTCTCCAGGTCTCGGTGTTTCATGCTTTTTTGGGACCATCAATGTCAAATGCAAGTATCACTTGTTCTGGAGCCATTCCAAATATACAAACTTAATAATAATTAAAAAAAACAAAACATTTTACCAGTGGTTCTTCAACAAGTCCTGCTGTCTTTTAGGGGCTGCTGACGGCTTTGGACCGTTTGCTGGTTGTATGTAATGTTCCCAATCAACCCAGTGCTGCTACAGGTGTGCTACGGCTGCTAAAGCCTTTTGGACATGTTTTCAGAGCCCTTGTACTTCATGGAAACAAGGTAAAACAGTAAAAGTATTTTCCCAGCGTATATAAAATAAGAAAAACTCAAATGCATTTGGTTGTTCGGAAAATATCTGAAAACATTTGAGATTTTGGCTTTATTTGACTCGTCTGTGTTTTCTCAGCTTTTATTTGAGTCTAACCTATCAGTGAATTAATATGTATTTGTGTTTGTCTTCATAGGTGGATGTTGATCAGAGCCTTGGGAACAATAGCAGCATCCAGATGGTTTTAGAGATGGAATCCGCTTCTGTTGCTTTATCTGTATATGAGTGGTCTCAAAAACTTCCTTGTATTTATCACAACCGTCATCTGTCTTTCCTCAGAGGATGTAATATACAGAAAAATACATGTAATGGGAATTCAGCCTAATATGCTCATAGTTTTGTCCTCTTATTGTATTGGATTGTATATTTTCATTAGCTTTGTAATAAAACACAATAAAACAAGGCCATAAGAAGTATTGTTTATCTTTCTCCTTTTATAAATGTATTTATTGAGCATGCAGCACATATCCATGCATATGCTTATTTGCAAGTGAGAGTATTTCAGATTTTCACACTTTCATCATGTGTTACCCCTGGACCACAAAACCAGTTGCACGGATATAGATTATTTGCAGCAAAAGCCAAGAATAAACAGCATGGGTCAACATCCAGATATTGTCCTATCCAAACAAGCCACAAATCAATGGAAAACATACTTCGGTTTTGTGGTCCAAAATAATTTACTAATCCTAGCTGTTGTAACCCAAGTTTCTTTTTGCTGTTGAAAATAAGAGCACCAGTGATATTTTGTCAAAAAGACTCATTCCCTGACCGGGAATCGAACCCGGGCCGCGGCGGTGAGAGCGCCGAATCCTAACCACTAGACCACCAGGGAGCGCTGGAAGACCTATGACACATGTAGCAGTAGTAGTCTCATTACTAAAAGTTAAAAATTTAATTAAGGCTGCTGGTGTAATTATGAAACATCTGATCAAGTATTTTAATGTTTATCGTGTTTTCATACTTTATTGTTTCACATATTGTAATTAGCAGTCAATGCATAACGTTACGCTTCTTTAACATTTCGTCATTGTTCTTATTTAAAAATAATAATTATAATGATCTACCTAGAATTAGGTAAAAATAATTGAGTGTTTTTGTACTATTTTTTTTTCTTCCAATCACTTAGGTTGTTCTATATTACACATTTGAGTGGGTTATATCAAATGCAAATCTGGGTTAATGACCCTGTTTCATAAGAGGTTACACCTCATGATGCTTTTTCCAAACTATGTCAGCGCATCTGTCCAAATAAAACAAACCACGCTCTTTTACATTTGGGTTTTTGTCAGTGCTTGTGCATCGAGGATTTAAATGTTCCTATCCAAGCCACCTTCAAGTACAGGCAGAGAGATGTGTTTTGGCGTTAAACCAAGTATTTTTCCACTGAATTTGCATGCAGGTAAATCCCTCCCGAATTCCTTCCGTCCAAAAAGCAGAAATCATATTTAAAAATGTACTAATGTGTGTTTTTAAAAAAGGAGTGAAAGGGAAACAAATTGACCAATTTACGAAAATCTATAGATTTATTATTATTATTTTATTAATGGCTCTTAAAAATTGCACCTGAATGAACGCCAATGGATCTAGCTTTTTACGGGAAAGAGGTCAATGCATCTTTAAAGTCACTTTAAAAGCATGCGACAGTTTCCTGGCCATTTTACATTCATCTTTTGAGATACCGACGATGGCCCTCAGGAGGCGCCAGCGACATGTTTGTTTGAAAGGCCCACATGAGCACTCTGACGTAGGGTTGAAATCTAGCCAGGTAACGGTGTCGTTGCAAACAGGAAAATTACCTCTTTTAGTCGATTTATTTGGCGATAGATTAGAGAGACAGAAGCGTTACAATGCCGGGTAAGTCCTCTTAACAGCCCACATCTTTGAAAGAAGCCACATTTTATCTTTTGACTTTGTAAGTGCAGTGTGCTGATCTCACTCTTTGTTTTGTAAAATGGTAGCCATCGCTGAATGCGTAGAGTAGCAACGCAGACAAAAATCGTTACATTTAGCGTGTAATATCAAGCAAATCACGCCGTTATATGGTCGCTTGGTAGACTTCGTGTAAAGCGCAGTGTAGATGGATTGGAGGCCTAGTGAGATGTATGTGATGCAGTCGTGTGGCTAACTCACGCATCCACCACGCTGCCCCATTTACTTCACAAAATTATTTAAAACTTAACTACTTCAAACAACCAGCGTCTCTTTTTGCTTCGGTAACATTTAAGTAACATTTAAACGTTGCTCTACGGAGCATTTTTTTCACGTGGAAGGCTGCTGTTGTTGTTATGGCTCGAGCTAACACGCATAGCTTCACGGTACATGCTCACAAACGTGAAGTTAGAGCAAGTGTTTTATTCGAAGGTAGGACACGTCTTACAGCGGTAAAATAGCTGTTTTGATTGGAGACTTTTATAAAAATGTTTTATACCATAGATAGTTTTCTCTGGAGCATTGGCCAGGCCTCATGTTACAATGAATCAAATCCATGTGGAGAAAGATGGTGTCGACTGACCTCCTCTTTGTCTCATTTATGCAACACACTGATAGTTAGTAACAGATAGTTATGTAATGCTCTTTAAACCATGTGCGTTACTCACTGTGTCGTGTCGCAGGTATCAGAAGAGCTTAATAAACGTTATTGGGCCTTCGTTTTGTAATATTGAGCGTCTAATTTGCTAGCGTGTTTGTGCGCGAGACAGTCTTAAACAAACACCGAGGGGCTAATCATTCTTACGGTGCTAAAAGTGACTTAAATTTGCGTATGTTTCATTGTTTTTAAACTTTTATTTTTCAACACGTACACATTAATGAGTAGAGTTTTACTGAATACATGTAATCTAAACCAATTGTATCCATTGCCCAATAAATCTTCGTTTTTATTAGTTTTATGTGTGTGTTTTGAGGTACTAAGAATGGGATCATTATTAATATAGTATTTTGCACCCTCAGAACCTGCTGATATTAACAGTCCAGAGGTAGCAAAGACACCAGGAGGAGGCAGCGGGTCAGGGAAGGATGAGAATGTTGTGAATGGACACAAGGAGGGGGATGCCAACCCCTTTGCGGAGTACATGTGGATGGAGAACGAAGAGGAGTACAATAGACAGGTCGGTATGAGCCTGCTGTATGTGTACTTCTAAATAGGATTCACAAGATCAATTAGCCATTTCACACAAACATTCACACAATTCATGCAAACATTGCCATTTACTCACCGTTATGTCATTGCAATCCTTTGTGACTTTCTTCTGTAAAACAATTGCAATTTGAATAAGCGGTTGTCACAAACATTCACACGTATCTTAACATTTTCTTATGCTAAGGTGTTCTAACCTCTTTTCCATAGCAATTTGAATGCAACAGGCCAACCAAAAAGATTCACACTTTTGGTTGCATGCCAAGTGAAAGTGAATAGAAGAGGGGAAAAGTACATGTTCTTGTGTTTGTTTGGTAGACGTAACAGAGAATATAAAAATCAGATTTCTACATTTCTGTAAGGACCACCTACTTTCAAGAGACTGAACTTACCTTTTCAGTCAGCAATATTTTTACACATTTGCCTGAAAAGACAAATCGTATGTTATAAAAGAAACAAAGAAAATTGTGAACAGAAGTTTAGGCTGGACATTGAAGGTTTAGTTTTTCTTCCAAGTGAATTGGATAGTGATTATGTGTGGCAAAAGTCATTCGCTGTTAATCTTCCCTTGATTTATAGCTCTCACATCCCATTTGCTATGTTTTTTTTTTTAATAAACTGTCTGTGTTGTAGTTGGTCATGTTACTTGCTGTCAGAATTGGCTCAGTGTGGTAAATGGCAGCATTTTCCTTTTTGAACACATGCATGTGTGAGATTTAAGAGCTGTAGTGGAGGGGATGGGTTTAAGTGAATAAAGAGAATGAGAAATTATAGGATTTATGACTTGTGTCCTGTTTTGGCATTTTGTTGTAATCCAAACCATTGTTTATTGCTGTGTATAAACGCAAAATAATCTGAGATTGGCTGAGGAGAGACTCAGAGCAAGCATGTTTGCACGAGACGGACTGTCTGACTGCCACGGTTTTCACAAATTTGCTCTTCACTTCTGTTTAACAGGTCAAAAGAACTACCATAATGACTCTTAAAGCAGCACCTTACAGTTCATTCACATTTTATATTAATATTCTTGAATCATATCGGCATAATCAGCTGAGTTACTACATGTCTAATATGAATTCATACAGTAGCCCATGACCAATAAACATTGATGGCTCTGACATCTTGCTACAGGTGGAGGAAGAACTGTTGGAGCAGGAGTTTCTTGAGCGCTGTTTCCAGGAGATGTTGGAGGAGGAGGATCAGGATTGGTTCATTCCTGCCAGAGACCTTCCTCCTGGAGTAGGGCAGATCCAACAGCAGCTTAGTGGGCTGTCGGTCAGTGACGGAAACGCCGAAGACATCGCAGTAAGTATTACATACAGCGTAATGATCTGATGCTTGATTCTGAGCAAAACGAACCTCACATCCTTCCTGAAAGGAAACCACTATGTAGACCTAAAGTAATCTTTGAAATTTTAATATTCTAATATGTATTCCATCTGTTTTGTTTATTCCACAGCGCAAAAGCAGCTTGAACCCAGAGGCCAAGGAGTTTGTTCCAGGCGTGAAATACTAGAGACCCTCCAGTTAGGGGCTCCTTTATAGAGACTTTATGTGACCGCTGGTGGCCAGGGGTCACCCTCACACATACTTCAATCTTCCTGGGTTTGTGTGGGGCTTGATGGGGTGGGGCTTGTGGGTGGGGGGGTGCTGGATGCTCTTCTATAAGCTTTTTATTTCCGTCTGTCTCCATGTATAACGTGGGCGGGTTACTCAGTGTAATGTTCCTATTGGACTGCTGCAGATTGTGACTAGTTCTCCTGGAAGATCTTCGTATTAATCTCAGAGGAACAGTTATGTGATTTCCACTATTGTGATAGTGACTAGCAGTTTGCCCCCGTGTCATTGCCATCTTTTTTTTTTTTCCTGTCTTTTTTATTTTTTCTTTAAAAGGAAGTTTGGTGGGGAGGTGTGTGTCATGAGAGTGGGAGGGGAAAGGGATGGGACAAAGGAAACCTGACCGTACATGGACCGTTGATGGGTGGACCATTCTATGATGGACTGAACTGGTGGCAGCTGACAACTTTTGAGGGATTTTCACAGAAACATTTTTTTTTTTCCAGTTTCTTTTTTCCTTCCTCTGTTGAAGTTCTGTCACAGTGTGCAACATGCATTAACAAAAATGGAAAAAAAATCTAATAAAACAAGCAGGTTCCCTCTTGGAGGTGTCGTTCTGTCCTAAGGTGTTTTTTTTTTTGTTGGTTTGTGTTTGTGCATCTAAACTAAACTTTAGCCCTGAGTGTTGAATCAGCTTGTATCAGGGGGAAATTTGGCAGGACTTCACATAAACTAGACCGATCAGCCGGAGTTAGGCCTGTGGAAGATTAAGAATCTTTCATAAGTTATTTCAGAAATGTAAAGTGATTTTGTTTACAATGCGTACTTATATTAATAGTTCGCCCAAAAATAAAACTTCATCCTCAGACCATCCAAGATTTTAAAAGTTTTTGTCATGGGAGCAGATTTGGATAAATATTTCTTAATCAAAGGGTCATCTGCAGTGAATGGGTGTCGTCAAAGGGAGAGTCAAAACAGCTGATAAAAGCAGAATTATAATCCACACTACTCCAGTTCAACAACTTATGAAACTAAAGACGTTTTAACATCCAAAACAACTTTTCATCCAGTGAGAACCCATCTCGTATTCTCCTCACATCAGAATCGACCAGCACATAACTGTTTGCAACTGTTTTGGCTTGTAAATGGTGCTTAACCTGCGTATTTATTATCTACTGTTTCCGACGGAATTACCTTTTAAACTGGAGCAAGCAATATTATGGATAGAGGACTTGTATATTAGCCATAAGCAACAGTTTGAAGTTACCTTGATGTTAATTACAGACATCTTGTGTATTATTGTGATGTTTATGTAAGGTGTTTGGACTTTCATTCTGACGGCACCCGTTCACTGCAGAGGATCAACTGGCACCCAAGTGACATAACTATATTTCTCCAGATATATTCTGAATAAGAAACAAACTAATCCACATCTTGGATGGCCTGAGGTCAAGTTAATAACCAGCAAATTTTGATTTTGGGTGAACTATTCCCTTAATTGGCAAATTGAGGATATTGTCAATTGTAAATGGCCTTTTCTTGATTATTGCATTGAATGGAGGGATTTTCCCAGCGTCTGTAGTCTTGTGATTACTCCATGGCTGGACAGCTTAAACATCAGTACAAAGCCACTCCGAGACAAATTTTAATCGTATGACTGTTTACGTTTTATTATGTATTTGCTTAGAGCGCTATTTGTAATACCCAAGTAGACATGCCATATATTGCTTAATCAGACACGGAAACTCGTCAGCAAAACTGCTGCACCTTTTGGAAAAAGACTTAAGAAAGTTATTTCTGCTATTTTAAGGAAAAAGAATATTTCATGTAAACATTCCAGAATTTTGATTCATGGATTATTTATTCATTCATTTTTTTTAATTGTGTCAGACTCTGTTGGCCTGTTTTGTTTTAATTCTTAAAGCTTTTTAATATTTTGTAGACAATTTTACTTTGCACTCTTTCTAGATATGTAGAATATCTTTTACCAGATTAACTGTCTTTGCATTAAAATTATTAGAGCGAGGGCAAAAATAAATTTGGTTCAAGATCAGTGGAACAGAAAATAAAAAAAACAACCAAGATCAAGTGATGACCAAGAGTCTGGACACACTGTTGTGGCTATTTCTTGATATCTTAATGCAACGTTCAACAGTTGAATTATGTCAGAGGATGATAACAGGTTTTATATACTTGATCCTTCATTAAGTAATAGTGAGAAAGATGTTTATGTGAATGACTGTTCGTAGACTATTGCTCACTGCACATAAGATAACACTGCATCTGTCTGTGAGGCTATGAGTTTAAGTCTGTTTGCCAGTCTGTGCATGTACAGTACTTCTGAAATGAGGTTTGGAGACTTGCAAAAAGGTTAAGGCTTAAGGAGGGTTTCCAAAGTAACATATTACATTTTAATATTCATTTCAGTATAATCACTTTAACTGTTCATTTTCAAGTTGTAACCTCATAATCACATAAATTCAGTTATTGAATGTTATAAAGAAGAGGATTTTTAGAAGATTGCTATATTATCCAGCTCTTTGATGTTTATTTGTATATCATGACTAGCCCAAACTGATAAAACCATAAATGTTGAGGAAATAAGAAAATGATTTGAATGTATAATTCAGACATAAATCAAGTGAATAGTCATTGCTCTAAATCAAACAGTGGCTGTCTTTTTTTCTTTAAGAGGTGGAGTCTAAGTGTACAATACTCTTAACTCATGTAATAGTCTTGGTAATGTGTTAACACTTAAAGGAGGTCACACATTGGGCTGTGAAAGGATAAACTATTTGTTAAAGCACTTTTTTGAGCTGTCAGATATTAAGTAAGAAGACATGGACTCTCACAGGAAACAAGGTGAAGTTTACCTACAACATCAGAAACATGGCGAGGTAAGACACCATTGGAGCGTTGTCGTTTATGTTTTGGTATTGAAAACAGGCAGATGTTTTTGTGTTTGTCAACCTCAAGTCTAAAAGTACGAAAATGTAATCAAAATCTAAATAAAAGTGCTTTATTAAAATAGTTGTTTAAAAATGATGTTACATGCAGTATTGACATTATTGGTTTGTGGCACTGAG
>JAUCMS010000001.1:16718426-16753529 GCA_032357445.1 Enteromius radiatus
ATATATCGATATATACACAGACGTACTTGGTGATTTTAATCCCATCAGAATCTGCCATGTTTGTGTTTTTCTCTCACACCCTCTGTGATCATTCTAGAGTCCGAATGCGATGTCTGTGATATATTTTTTTTTGTCCACAACATGTTTCCTTGTGTGTTTTAGCCAACGCGATATACCGTAGATGCTCTTGCAGCACCCACGTTTAATATATTTAAATATATAAAATAGATAAATACAAATAAAGAGCCAGATCACGTAAACTGTTAAGACTGGCTATTGTAATATCAGTAATTTATCAGGTAAGATTACTCGCGTTCATTCCTGCACTCGTTTACATGTTTTAATTATCAAAATTAAACCTGGGTTTACTACAAATAAAAATCATAATAGTTGAACTAAAGTAACCACACATTATCATGATTTTGCTATGCTAGCCATTTAGCTTCACCGTGGTATTTGTGATTAACGTTATACAGGTTAATTACAATCAATCTGAATGACTATAGCCATGCACGCATACAGAGCGCGTGATCTCTGTGACGCACAGATGTACAAAACAGACCCTCTCACCTCTGTAATAAACACAGAGATGTTAGTCCCGTCCGAAATGGTACATGAAAATCACGGACGACAGGAGATAAGAATCGAAGCTCACACATACAGTAGTTTAGAAAACTAGTCTCGTCTGAATAGGGCTACAGTGAAATTCGGCTAGGTATACATCCGCGCTAAAATATCAAAGTAAAAGTCATCATAGCTTGCGTAGTATAGACCCAGCTCCCAACACAACTTTGTGAATATATTAACGGCTATATATATATATATATATATATATATATATATATATATATACTGTATATGTGTGCAAAAAACACTTACACAAAAAACCTTTATTTTGTATGCAATTGCTTTACACAAAATGTTTTTTTAGACTTTAATTTCTATACAATCTTAATTTCATCATGCTTTTTAAAAGCATTTAAAGACATTCACTATTTACATTGGCATAATTTATTGGTAGATCTATCCATAAATTATAAATAAATTATAGAATATATTAAATTATAGAAAATAAATTAAAAAGAAAGAAATATATTTAATTAATTCATTGTCATAGATAGATGGATAGAAACGGCTGCAATTAATTGTTCAACATACAAATCTGTATAATATGTGGAGATTTATGCAACACTTCCTTTCATTAAAGACAGGAGATGCAGAAGTATTATCAGAAGTGGACACAGTGCTGATAAAGGATGAGATGTTTGAGGAGGACCAATCACGGCAGAGACTGTTCATCAGAGATAGTGGTGAGTGGATAGAAAAATATAAACCGCTCAATATAGAATTATCAGAAGGATGGGTTACTAACAACCCCCATTTTTAAGCTTGTCTTGACACTGTTTCCCTTCTTTCAGGAGTAAAAGATACATCATCACAGACCAGAGAGGCAGGTTTTGCTGATGTTCAAGATGATGATCAGCTCTCTGGGATGCAGCAGCCGAATTTGGAGGTCAGTGGATCTGACACTGCGCTTAAATCTGAGCCAGAGTTTGACAGTGTTAAGGGGATATCCCAAGAACCTGTAGAATTACATGCTGAAGGAAAGTTTGATGTGAATGGAAAATCCAGTCCTATGAGGGATTATTTTATGCAAGGGAGTGACAATGCAGACTTGCGGCTGCGTTCTTGCACGTACATGGACATTGCGAGATCAGCTGAGAGCCGTTCAGAGGTCATAGAGGTCGACTCTGCAGAGGAGGGGGAAGAGATTTCTTTGTGGGCTAGCAAAGTAGCATGTGGGAAAAGCCAGGCTCCACGTCTTTATCCCCAATATGGGAGGGAGGAACGACAGGATAGCAGGACCCTCTTGCCTTCTTCCAATCCTCCTGTGGTGACAAATGACTTTGCAGCAGTGGCATCAACATCTTCAAAGATACAGGACATGGACAACTACCACAGTGTCAGAGATGTTGTATTTAACCAACAAAGAGTTGGTCTGACTAGAAACGACAGAGTTCCTCGCGAAAAACTTTTTGCCTGCACGTATTGTGGCAAAGTTTTCAACCGACCCAAAAAGGTGGTGATCCACCAGCGGATTCACACAGGTGAGAAGCCGTTCAAGTGTAACACCTGTGGGAAGTTCTTTGCCGAGGCGGGAAACCTGCGAAAACACCAGAAAGTCCATACTGGAGAACGACCTTATAGTTGTACCCAATGTGGACAGACATTCGCCTGGATACGAAACCTCAAAAACCACCAACAGAAATACCATCCTGATATGTTAACTGCAGAGGAAATGATTTCGATCAATAAATGATTACTAGTTACTGCTAATGAGTGTGTATTATGCCACCATATATATAAAATTAGCGAATTTGAAGAAAATATCTGTCCTGTGGTGTAATGGGAAAAAAAAAGATGAAGTAATGTAGTCTAAATGCCATTTTTGGTAGAATAAGTGTTGAACATTTTTAAATAAACATTTCTGTACTCATATTGTGTTTGTTTTTGATGAACTTTGGTCTTAGAAAAATGATGGAGGAAGTAAAACCTTATGGAAGCATCTGGTGGTCATTGCTTTTGCAACCATACGTTTAAAATCTACCTATCAATATCAGGACAGTGAAAACTTGTTTACCTGTGCAATAGATTTCCATTTGAAAGACTATTACATTGTGATGAATGATTAGATCAACATACTCTACTGAAGGAAACAGCCACTGGTAATAAATGCTTTAAATGCTTACCCACTTTTATTTTTAAAAAATGAAACATCCATGGGTATCTGTACTGCCTGACTTAAGTTATTAGGAACATTATGATATCCTTACAATCTGCACTGAACACATTTCATAGAAAATATCACATGGAAAGCTTCAGTAAATTACCTTGATGTTTATCTGCCAGCCAGGGCCATCTTGTAACACAAACCTTGTTTCATGTGTTCGGCAGCAAAGACAAGTGGAAGACGGAGAGCCAGAAACAATAGTGATAAAGGAGGATCTGAATGACCAGTGGGAAAGAAGCCAGACACAAGCCATAATTGTACAAGATGGTGAGTAGAGGGCCAAAAAAGCAGTCCTCTCTGTGGTGCACAAGTCAGTTGTAAAATAGTATGATACCATGTCTTTGGTATAATATGAATTTGCCACTGCAACAGTGCAAGTATAAAGGCTTGGTCAATAAGACATAGTGGCGGTGAATTGATGCTGCAATAAAAAACTTCATAGCAGATCTAGAAAGGTTGTGCTGGAGAGGTGGAGGATTAAGATGAACACGTAGTGTGGTAGGGCCGATATGGAAAAAAAAGCTGAACTAGTTATTTACAAAGTTTGGCCTGTAATCTAGTATCCAAAAAAAATGACCATTCGTTCTCTTTCCTCAGCAGAGTCAAATACTGAAAGTTGTAGTGGAAACCTTTCTACCTCACCAGCCAAAAGCTCAGTTGCACCTTGTGCAGAGAAGGTTTGTTGGGTTTCTGTTTCCTTAAGATGCAAAAAAAAAAAAGAGCTAAAGAGTGCCAAGAGGCAAGTGTTCACTGCTGCAAAGTGAACATAATCCACTTTAGAATTAGAACAACAACAAAAATAATGTAGTTTTATTGTGTTTCCAGTCTATAGAGGTGGAATTTTCCCATTTGAGTGAAAATGGTCTGGATAGGAGCCAGAGAACTAATATTTCTCCATCTGCTGGACTGCAGATACAAGGTGGGTAAATGAAACAAGCAAAAAGATGCTTACGTATGTATATATATGAACACTATACACAACTACCTTACTAAACAGGTTTAAATTACTCTGACAATATCTAAACGTTTTTACATCTAGGTCCTGTCGAGTCCAGTCAGAGTAGTTCTCAACAGCACCAGTACCACAGGTTTGCTGTGCGACCTAGCAAAGGTCTAACAACTAGAGAAACTGCTGCTCTCACGGGCTCGGGACACTTACACAAAGGAATGATGAAAAGCAGAACTTCACCTACAAGCCAGCCTCTGCTCAGCAGAGAAAAGACAGCCACTGAACTGTCAGGAATGGACTGCTTGTTGTATGACAGACCTGAAGAACCTAAAACCAGCTTTACGCACTGGCCCACACATCCATCCTGCTCATATACGGAGTCAGACCAGGATCAAGACTGTATGGTGGTCCAGTCTGTGTCATCTATTCAAAGCTTGAAAGGTGGACGGGAAGGAGCTTCATCCACCCGAACACATGCTGTTAGAAATGCAGCAGAAGGACCCATCAGAGAAAAGGACCGGTGGAATCAAGCTGCCATTTTGAGACAAAGCCAAACTGAAGCTCCAGGCCACGCAAGTAGACCCGAAGTGATTCAGACAGAGACTGCAAGCAGAACAAACCCTTCATATTTCACTGTGATTCCCCAAATTATGCCTGGGGCTTCTCTTGCCGGGCTGCAGCTACCAAAGCACATGGAGAAAGGTAGGCGGAAAAGCTACGTTTGCAAGTACTGTGGAAAAGCGTTCCCTGGGTTGTCCAACGTTGTGGCCCACCAGCGAGTGCATACAGGCGAGAGGCCCTTCAAGTGTGACACGTGTGGGAAGCTTTTCACAGAGGCAGGCAACCTCAAGAAACACCAAAAAGTTCACACAGGAGAGAAACCTTTCGTCTGTCCCCGCTGTGGGAAACGATTCGCCTGGATCTGCAACCTCAAGACACATCAGCAGTCGGCCTCCTGTGGAGGAGTCTAATATAATATGTCTGATGACAATGCAGGGCTTCCAATTCATGCCTTTTTTATGAACCCAGTGAATTTCAAAGGAATCATTATTAATACTCATGGTATAATATACACAAGAAAGAAAAGGGGCTTATGAAATAAAAATAAAAAACACGAATAGGAAGGATTATGGTCTGTAGATGTTAGGAGCGGTTAAAGCAATTGTCATGGTTGTTTTAATGTTGACTGCTCGTGAATTGTAATATTAAAAGTGAGCAGTAGGTGGTGCACTAGCACTATTGAACGGAGCACACATAAGTGTTTACCTTACCACACACGATATTAACGGATTTGGCAGTGCAAAAGTCTGTTTTTTTTTTTTTTTTTAAGTACTGTAAATATTAATATTAAAGGCATTTAAACATAATTAAGGGTTATGGAAAGTTTTGTGTTGTACTTCTATCTTTGTTTCGAATATTTTCGTCAATGTCTACGCAGTATCTGCCCGGCTAGCTCAGTCGGTAGAGCATGAGACTCTTAATCTCAGGGTCGTGGGTTCGAGCCCCACGTTGGGCGCACAAATGTTTTATTTTCTACACCTTTTAGGTGTAAATGTATGGTTTTTTTTATTTGTATTAATTTTTATTGCTTAAGGATCTTTTGAAACCTTTACAATTCATATACCATTTACACCATGAGAGATTCGTATGATAATCTAAAGTTTAAAAATAATTAAAAAGTACTTTCTGGGAAAAAATGACCCAAAATAAATGCCTTACACAAAACATGATACATTGCAAAAACTCCTAGCAGAGGATGGTTTCGATCCATCGACCTCTGGGTTATGGGCCCAGCACGCTTCCGCTGCGCCACTCTGCTATCGCGAGCTTCACGGTTATTTGCTTCTCGCTTCCTGTTCAACATATTATGTTTCCAGTCTTTTTTTAGTCTTCGGATAGTTTAGTAGGCTTTTTGAGAGACAGCTTGTTTAAAGGTTACTTTTACGTTCTAGCTAATACTTGATTAGTATATATATGATTTTCTGCTATCTGTGTATCTGTATTGGTCAAAGGCGCAAATTCTTTAGCACAATATACTATTTTTAAGTTTTCAACTTACAATAGGGCTTCTTGAGTCGAATGGCCTTATAGGAAAAAAACAGTCATTCCCTGACCGGGAATCGAACCCGGGCCGCGGCGGTGAGAGCGCCGAATCCTAACCACTAGACCACCAGGGAGAGACGTGAACAAGCATCCGGTTCGCAGTATTGTCATGCGGATTACATCATAATGTCCGTAGAATCATGTAAATTCTAAAGGGTGCGGATTGTCAGGTTTGATTACCATTGCGTGTCATTGCCATTGTGGTTAATTGTATTCGCAAAAACAGCTGATAAGAAGGTTTAAAAACGTTGCTAGTTGAAACTGAACTGAAAATAACGTTAACTTAACCGGAATGAATAAGAATCACATCAGTTTTGCTATTGTAATAAAGTCTTAGAAGTGTTAGCTGTACATTTTACACTACCAGGCCCTTGTTTTAGGCAAAGAACATGGACATTTGAATCTTTTTCACCTTTATTTCATATTTGAGTGGTGTAAAAAAGTCAAAAAACATTCAAGTAACCTTATGTATGACTTGTTATCATTTCAAATCATAAAAAAGTTAACTAATAATTAATATTTTGTGGTATTCGTGTTTTGTATATGCATGCTTATGAGCATATGCCTTTACCATTCTGATGACTTTAAAAGAAAAAAAATAATAAGAACAACAAGAAATAAATAATTTACATTACCATAATCCAACATCTCACCCAAAAAACTGAGACTGATGGTCAGTACTATAATTATTTAACTGTAAAGGGCAAATAAAGATTTATTGAATTGTTTTCACACAAGGTAACATGCAATGTGTGGAATTCTGAAAGTCAAAAATTCATTTCCTTTCCCCTCTGTCCTTTCCTGTTACCACTTTGCTGCATGGTTTTCCCTTTGCTTTCTCTTCTTGCTCTTCTCCAATTTCCTCATCTTCCTCCACAGTGTCTTTTACATTTCCCTCTTGTCTTCCTCTGCTCCTCTGTTCTCTCAGTACACATGGCAGGCAGTTGATCAGGAAAAGGAGAGAAGAGAGACAAAGAAGAGAAAGGACAGCTCCAATGCCAATCTCTACTTGTCTATCAGCAGTTTTAACCTCTTTCCTCTCTTTTTCCACCCCAGGATACAAATACACAGCACTCTCTTCGTGGTTGGGTATCAAAACCGCCTGCTCCAAGTCATTTCTTCTGAACACATCATCGCCAACGTCATAGTCGCTTGTGGAATTTACCGTCATTTGTTGATCTTCAAAGTCATCATACACCAACTCCTTGTTGGAGTTGACAAACATATCAGTCACGTCATGCATCTCAAAGTTGGTTTCCTCACTCCCTATTGGCCAAAGGTCCATGTTCAAATTCACCCTTATCCAGCCAGAGCCTTTAGCCAATCTTTTTGCTTCACCTCCTTTTTGGATTGCTTCTGGTTCAATGTGGTTAAATGTTGCTTCACAGTTGGAAACCAGGAACTCGGCTTTCACAAGAGGCCCACCACCATCACCTTGTGCCAAAATGCGCTGGGATGGGGCAGGTGTCACAGCAACCACCGACTCAGCCAAAGAGGAGAGCTGGAGAGTATAGGGAATCCCGCTAAAGGCATTTACAGGTATGGTGGAGTCATCATCAAACTGGATCCAAACACTGATGGATGCTTCCTAATAAAAAACAGTGGAGAGAATGAGGACTGGAACAAGACTGCTAGTAACCAGTGTTAAAATATTACTCAGTTTACTTACTTGGCCGTGGTTGTATAGTGTGTTGTGAGCATTCACTGTTGCTGTGACAATAGATGGATGAGAAGGGCTGGAATTAATGGACAGGCCAAGCCCTCCCACTAACTGAACATAGAGGTCACCAGGTGCGACTGGTTCAGAGGATACAATCAGATTAGCACTTCCAAGAACTCCATCCCACTGACTTGATATCACCTTGAAAAACATATGAAGCAGTAGGGGAGAAGGAATCACGACAAGGCTGTGTTTAAAGGAATAGTTCACCAACAAATGAAAACCTTCATATTGTGTCCCACAGGACTGTATTATTTCTTTTGAACACCAAATAAGATATTTTGAAGGTCGGAACAATGAAAGTCAATGGGGACCAAAACAACATTGTAAGGCACAATTTATAAAGTTTTTATAAAAACAAAATGGGTTTAAATGGACCCTTTAGGTATATTTAATTCAGATACTAACATATAATGATGTAATTCCAGGCTTCAAGCCAATTAGATGTTTTTGTTCATCAAGCGCTGCAATATATGGGTTTTCTATCCTCAGCCAGTCTCGAACAAGTTCAGTCACATCCACAAACCAATCCGGTGATCCGAGCATGTAAGTTGGTTGGCCTTGAGCTGCTGATTGGGCACTGAATTGTGCCAAAATCTGTATAGTGGACCTCTGATAAACTGGTTCACACCTAAGAAAGAGACATTTTAATTGTATTATGATCAAGACCTTATACCAGTACAGCCTGAAAAAGAATACTTTACAGACCTTATTGTTAAGTTTAACCAAATGTTGCATACCCGCTCTCACTGAAGTGGCTCCAGCCTTTGATGGGACTCAGGACAGAGTCCGAGAGAAACACACGCAGTGGAACGACAGGAGCCCACACGGCTAAGCACAAAGAGCCACTGTGCATTCCCAAAGAAAACTCCAGCTCCACACAGATGCTGCCCCTTCCTGATTCACTCCCATCCACAAAAAGCACAGAGCAATCATGAGACACCTGCCAGACAAGAAAGTCAGATGATTTGATATATTGCATCATTACAGTAGACCACCGAAGAGATCTTTATACCTTGACGATATCTTCATTGGCTGAACGACACTTCACCGCTGTGGTCACATCTGAAATTTTGCCATCAAGGCCCACCGCTAAGACAATGACAGGAAGTGACACGGGCTGGCTGGTCAAGATAGCTGTGTTGATAATTGTGTTGCTCTGCCAATAAAAGGCACATATTGCTTCAAACATTTAACCTTTAAGGAATAGTTCACCTAAAAATTAACATTTACTGACCCTTTGGCCACCCAAGCTGTAAATGTGTTTGTTTATTGGCGTAGACTCACCAATGAATCCTGTGCAGTGAATAGGTGCCATCAGAATGAGATTTCAGCTTAAAGTTAAGATTTCTTAATTGCGGATTTATTTATTACAAGTGAGGTTTAATTGATAGTCTGGAGTTGTATAAATTATTGGTAATTATCGCCATGTTCCATCAGGACTCTCATTCTGACGGCACCCATTCACTGCATTGGTGAACAAGTAATGCAATGCTGAATTTCTCCAAAACTGTTCTGATGAAGAAACAAGTAAAATATTCTGTAAACATTTCATTTTTGGTGAAGGTGTTCCCTTAAATAGTTTGCCAGGAGGATAAAGAGGAGGGTAAAGAATGGTAGTGATCACTTCTTGGATGCATATGAAAATTAGCAGTTATCTTTACCTCTGTGATCGGGGCAATGCCCACCACTTCTCTGTCGGTAAAGGAGAAAAAGCTTGTCGCTGTGCCGTGTGGTGATGCTGCAATCTTGCGTGTCGAGTACTCCACCCACCAGCTAGCGGTGACAGTCATCGCTACACCAAATTTTCTGTGTAAAGCCTCAAATGAGAGACAGGATACCTGGCTTAGAGCAGAAGTGCTGTAATGAGAGGAAAGTGACAAAGACAAAAAAGAAACAATTGATTATTGTTTCAACTAGCTTTCAGAAGGGCTGCCAACTTCAGCTTGGAGTTGCCCACATTGGAAAAGTGAAAAACTGTAAAATAGCTGCTGTGGTTCTGCAACTTTAATGCTAACCTATTTCCAGGTAGGCTGCACAGCATATTACTTAATTGCCTAAACATGTCGGAAACACACTGAGTGTAAACAAAAGTAACTCAGTGACCTGCCTGCTTATACTCACACGGCATAACATGAGTGAGAGAGGCTACTCAGCATACATAAGTATAAATTACAATAAATTCACTTGTTGCCGCACTGTGCTGCCTAACTCTGTCTTCTCAGTCAGCTCAACAAGTGTCCCCTTTGCTTCGCAATACTGCGTGAGAAAAAGGATGTGTGGTGTAAGAGAGTTTTGATTGCATGACTCTGAATTTGTGAGAGTTAGCAGCCCTTGGGTTTGGTGTGTATATTATATCATGCTTTAAACAAGTATGCTTACTCCTGTGTGTTGTCTAAATAGCTAAAGCACATGTAGGCTATAATTCATTCATGACAAGTATTAGGATAGATTATAAAATTAAAAGAAAACATGCTGCTGCTGCTGCTAGAGAGAGGAAGAGTTCCCGTAGCAGAACTAGGCGGGTGGTGCTGGGGTGAAATGAGGACATATATTACGCACAGACATGGCATTTATTGAATACGTCCTGGATATATGTGAATCTAATTGGCTGATAACTTTGAAATAAGGCAGAGTTTCCACCAAAGTAATTTTTGCTATGTCTGCAGCTCTGAATTTATAGACAGACAGAAGAGAGACAAACAGATAGATAGATTACCCAGTGCTGTCTGGAAGAGTACCAGTGCTTTGGCTAATGATGGAAATAACGTCATGTTTTGAACCCGTTGTCCTTTCTACATTAACCATCCACAGGTCAGAGTTTGTGACTGGGTGGACCTCTATAGACAACAACCCTTTTTTCACTTTCAGTCTGCGAAAAAAAGAAAAAATGTGAACCGAATGTACAACACGTTATAGCATAAAATGTGTTGAGCGTTTAATAGTAATGTTACCTAATGGTCAATGACTCCGCACTAGAATTTGCCTTCAGGTTTACTGACACTCTGACTGGTTTGCCAGATCTTACAGGCCCTTTGCTGTAAACAATCAGCACATTTGAATCCAACCAAAGTTTCTCTTCTGCTTGTTTGTCTAAACATGTAGAGCTCTGCTCTGTCTTGTTGATCTGTTGATCTTCAAATCTCGCTGGACCGATGTAGTACAACTTCCTCTCAGATTGCTGCAATTCTTCCTCCACACATCGAGGGGGGCTGCCTTTAGTATTGGACACAATGCCAAAGGAAGAGTAGTAGAGCTGAATTTGATCAGACTGGCCCCTGAGTCCTCCTGGCATGTACGGATGCCTTCTCCCACGATTACGAAAACGAGAACGGTTTCTACTCAGGTGACGTTGCTTGAAAATCTGGTCCAGGTTTGCCTTGATGTTCTGAATAGGCTCAAACCAGTCTTCTGAAAGTGTCAGAGTGACCACGCACAACCCAAAGGGTGGCTAAGAAGAAACGGAAGAATACAAAGTGGATTGCCATATGGCTAAATAAATAAATCTGCAAAATAACGGTCAAAATTTGGAATCATTCGACCAAAATGAAAAACATTAATGTTGTGAAATATTTGAGCAAATTTGAAGAACTATTTATTTCTATGACAAGACTAAATGTAAAATAATTATATATGGTGATATATAAAAATTCATAATTTTACTGTTTTTATTGTATTTTTAATAAAATAAATGCAGACTTAGTGAGCATAATATATTTTATTTATATTTTAAAAACAAAATTCTTGATTGGTAGTGTATAATAAATATATATATATATATATATTTTTTTTTTTTTTAAATACACATTTTATATATATTTTAATATACAAAAATGGCCAATAAACATACTTCTTTATATATACAAGTGTCTTCAAACCACAGTACCTGAGTGATGCAGGAAGCTTTCTGTTCTTCTGTCTGTTTGAAAGCATGGAGAGTAACGCAGGTTCCTCTGTTAGCATCACCCCTCATATGAAACAGCACACGCACCTTAAACTGCTCTCCTTTGTCACCCTCCTTCTCTTTCATGATGGTTTTAGAAAGCAGTAATGCAGTGAGAGGTGGAGTCAGGGGAGGAATAGGCTCAGACATCACCTTGAGAAGAAAAGAAGTGGTGGAACAGAATAAGTAACTTCTTTTAAGTTTATATAAAAGTCATAAACTGAAATCAAGACTGCAGTACCTGTGTGATGGTGTAGGAACCAAATGAAGCTCGGAGAAGAGGTTTGGAGGCTGTTCCAGATGGAGGCATGAGCAACAAGGACTGGGTGGAGGTGAAGGGACTGGAGTTGGTGAAGAGAAGGCCCAGATCAGCCTGAGAGATGGGGAAAGACTGCCATGGTGAGGGGACAGTGACTCGGACTGGAAGTGATGGGGAAGAAGGTGTCTGACAGTGGGCTTTTGATGGAGAAAATGGAGAGTTGAAGTATTAGTTTTTGGATTTTCAACAATTGCTTTATCATTTAAGCACAGCAAAATAATAATTGGATTTACAACACAAACAAAAAACAATTTAAATCAGTTTGAACTTGGTCGGTCTGAGAATTTCAACCTTCTTTTGCGATAGAAGATTCTATGGAAGTTATATGTTCTTTGTGGAACCATAGATGCCCCTATTGTAGATTTCTGAAAATGACCTTTCAGTTTTAAATGTATAAAGTTATTGCTTCTCAAAATAACGTTTTTAAACCAACATAGTCTCATGTTAGTACAAGGTCCCAAATTCGTACGTATTCGTACGACCTCATTTGCATGATTTTGTACGATTTGTCTAAAACCCACTGACTGGTAGGTTTAGGGGCTTGGTTAGGTTTAGGTCGTTTGTACAAATTCATACGAATTGGCAACTCGTAAAATACGTAGGATTTAGGAAAAAATCGTATGAATTCGTATGAGTGAGGTCGTACGAATTTGTACGAATTAGCCACCTCGTAAAATACTGTATGTACGGAAAGTTGGAAGTTGTTGAACAATAAGGTAAAAAGAAATGTATATTATGACAATAAAAGTGTTTTTTGACCTTGCGTGCACGTCAACCTGTTGTTGAGAACTCAACATGAACCTCTCATTACCCATAATAGGAGCACTTTAAGTGTTTATACTGTGTTTTGAGGAGACAAAAAAAGCCAGACTTACAGAGGACTATGAATAAGTGAAGGGTTACCAGTCTCATAGAAGACTTCCATTTGAGTCCATTTGAAAGATTCAGCGTATCCATAACACCCTGTAACAATAAATGATTCTTGTATTCAATATGAATGTTATTGTCATTAAATTTATCTACTAAAGCAAATTTATTAAAAGAATACTTCACTGAAAAAAAGAAAAATTCACAACCCCCCAGGCCATCCAAGATACTGTATAAATGAGTTTCTTCATCACAACAGATTTCACACTGCAGTGAATGGGTGCCACCAGAATGAGAGTTCAAACAGGTGTAAGAAAAAAAGCATCGCAATGCAAATAATCCACATGGCTCCAGTACATCAGTGAATGTCTTAGGAAGTGAAAAGCTGCGTTTTTGCAAGAAACAAATCCATCATCAAGGCATTTCAACTTTAAACCATTGCTTTTGGCCAAAGTCCATAAATCCTTAATCCACAGTAATGCTTCCTCCAGTGGAAAAGTCCATCCACTGTTCTACTCTCAATGACAAATTTATTTACAACTGTTTTCACTCAAGAATAGACCTTGATCTGTGGATATTTCTCTCCAGATTTAGATGCGGTGACTTTTTCAGGTAGCTGATTAAGAATTCATTTATCAGAACGCAACAGTTAAAAACGGGAAAACAGTTGGGAAAACGGGATGTGTTTCTAACAAACAAAGTACTTCATAAGATGTTAATTGACAGACTGCCGTTGTGTGGAATACTTGTTGATTATTGTGATGTTTTTATTTGTGTTTTTGACTCTCATTCTGACGGCACCCATTCACTGCAGAGATTGCTAAGGAAGTGCTGTAATGCTAAATGTCTCCAAATCTGCTCAGATGAAGAAACTCAGCAACATCTTGAAACGAGGTAGATTTAATTTCCAGCAAATTTTCATTTTTGGGTAAACTATTCCTTTTAATAATATATATTACAATATGCATTAAAATGTAAAATATTCCAAATGTAAAAATGTATGCAAATTTAATACTAAAAGTGTTGTTAATATGATTTCACAAAAATATATGATTTAGAAAAAAGAAAATTTTAATGAAAAAATGATATGAAACTATTACATTTCCAAAAGGGTTGTACTTGCCTCAACGGTCCTTTCAGATTTTCAGATAAGCAAAACTGAAAGTAAGATATCACTCTTCTCTCACAAACATCATCAGCCCAATGTGTGAGTTTCATCAATCCATCTTCTGTCAGGATACTTGCTTTTGTGCTTTAGAAGTTTTTTCCTAGTTTTTAAAATATAAAAATACTCCAAATATAGGTATTTCAAAGGTCTCCAAATTATTTAAAAATGCTCCTTTCCTTATTTCCGTGTGTGGTTTCTCTCTTTTTTTGTCATTTGTAGCTCTGCACAATTTCGGTCTGTCACTCTCTCTGTCCCTCTTTGGCTGGTGTGCTGGATTCACACAATACGGATTTATTCATTTAAAATGGTAAATAATCCTCTCTCTTCCTCTTTCCCTCAGATCTCCCAATCCCCCCCCCCACCCCTTTTTTTTTTCTCTTTATTTCTTGGATATGCTGTCTGGCCAAAGATAGTTGATGTCCTTCCAAGAAACTCCTGGTAAATCTTGAAACCCACTTCCTTTCTTATCTTAATCTCTCTCTCTCTCTCTCTCCCTGGGTTCCCTACACTTCTGTTTACTTTGATAAAATAGGCAGAATTTACATTGTCACAAATGGACAGGTTTCTGCACATACATTAAAGTAATGGGATCTCATTGCTTTTAATGTTTAATTTCAGCAGCTTAATGATTAGTAGTACATGAGGGAGAAATGCTGCAGACGCCGGCATTAAGGGCAAAATCCTATTAGCAAGAATGAGGGCATTATGCATCTGAAAAATAAAAGTATTTAATCACACCACTGTCTTTTTTCATCTAATCTTTCTCTGCTTACTCGACCACTGAGAATATCTGAAGACATAAAATCTAAATATATTACATGACCTCTTTCACGCCACCTTACCCCATTTATTATCGTTCTCGTGACTTCTCTCTTAGTCATATCTTAAAAAATGAACAAATATGCTATATTTTTAGACTTTTCACTTTTATAAGCATCAACTCAATTCATTTCCTCAGACAAAAATATATATTCACAAGGGCATCACCAATTTTTTTTTTTTTTTACTTTTCTTTAGGTTTTTTTTTGCAGTTGATTGAGCTGTTAACATAATAAAGCAAAAGCTGGTATGACGAATTTAATGCAAAAGATTTTTCCGAAGATTTACCTGAAAACAGACTGTATGCAGGTAACAAGTAGGTTTGATGTCAGTGTCACAAGTGTTATGTCAGAAATGACGGATGGATGCACTAGACATTTGATCCAGTGTGGTCTCTCTGTTAATCTGTGCATGTAATCTGTTGTCATCTGTCATTGTTCTCTGCTGGAACCTCATTTAAACTACAGATTTAATCTTTCACTCTGACCTGAGGATGAGGAGGAGACGACACTTATCCACCCACCACACACACACACACTATCCCCCGAAACCCACTGTTGCCTTTGTTCTCTCGCCTGTATATTTGTTCTCAAATATGAAGAGAGAGACTAAAGCAGCTGCAAAGACAAAGCCACATAACGATAAAAAAAAACTAAAACTGAACTGAACTGAAGCAAGCATCTTGAACTGCTCTGCATGAAAACACATGGGGAGACGTAGAAAGGTTTAGGCAGAATCCCACCAAGCACCAAGTCTCACTCAATGGTGCACTTAGAAATAGTTTTACTTAGCTACCATCAGTCAGGCGAGACATAAGATTTTAAGCTGTTGTGATATTAAACCCTCTATGAGTGCAGTATTAAAAAATCAACTAGGTCAGAGAGATAGAGAAAGAGAGAGAGGAGAAAATATTAAAAGGGAAAAATGGAAGGAAGGAAAGAAAGAAAGACAAAGAAACCAACCAAAAAAGAATGAGCACATTGAGTTTACTGTATATTTAGAGCACGAGTGACAGAAATAACACAAACAGGAAGTTAATAGAATTACGACAGGAAACCACACTGCTGCAAAATTCTGCATTAACACCACATTCCCTCTCCCAACCTTGACTTCACTTCCATGCCACCTCAGAAGACATTTCTCATCAAATTTCTCATCTAAGCGCCAACATAACCATGCTTATATATTTATGATTTACACTAATTTACTTCTGATTCTGCACCCAAGTCAAAAGTCATCATGAAAGATCTGAATGATTGTCTTTTTAGTTTATTTAAAATTATTCATATTCCAACTCAAAAATCAATCACTTTGCATAAATAAACCTTTTTTAAAAAGCCATCATCTTTCAGGACATGAACAAAATCCAATATTGTTTCTGACGAGTTCAAAACAATATCAATAAACAAAAACAGCAAAAACACGTGATTACAAAGCATTATAAAATGAATAATGATTTAAAAAAGAAGCCAGCTATGCTATACCAAATAAGCACTGTTGTGCTTATGTTGAGACTACACTATTATTATTTTATCCTGAATGGATACTTTTCAGTGATATTTACAACTTTCTTGACTTGCCAATGGACAGCTGAAAACAGCGGAAGCCGTGGAAGATAAGTCTGCTGACTGTAGATGACGAGAGCGTTGTGCTTAGGGTCATTAAGTCTTTTGTGAGCACAGGTTTTCAGCTGTATGAGTCATAGTCACTGTTTCTGTTGGATGAGGGCTCTCTGCTCTGGTTTACCGTCAGTCTCTCCAAACCTGACAACACAGACAGATAAGAATGGGTACAAGTGCACGCATGCCACTTTTCACGGAGAGGCAAGACACATAACGTGTATAATATCAAACGTTTAATTTACATACGTCCCCAGTTGCTTGATCATATTAAGAATTGCAAACATTTCTTGTATTACAAGTTTTTTTTGAAAAGTTACATTATCTAATTAAATATGCAACAATAACAGAAATGTGACCTTGGACCATCTCAAGTCGATGGGGGTGTATTTAAAACAGCAGCCAAACATACATTGCATGCGTCAAAACGATTTTTTTATGCCAAAAATCATTAGGATATTTAGTAAAAATCATGCTCCATAAAGATATTTTGCAAATTTTTTCATTAGTAATATGCATTGCTTAGAACTTCATTTGGACAATTTGAAAGGTTGATTTTCTCAGTATTTAGATTTTTTTGCACCCTCAAATTCCAGATTTTTTAAAAGTTGTATCTTGATCAAATAATGTTCTATTCTAACAAACCATACGTTAATGGAAATCAGCAGCTTTCAGATGATGTATAAATCGAAAAATTGACACTTATGACTGGTTTTGTGGTCCATGGTCACATGGTTGGGTAATACCCAGGTTTGATATTCTTGCTTAATTTTGGTGACAAATTAAGACATAAAATCTGGTGAATGATGTATCAGTAAACCCAGTAAAAACCCTCACAAATTAAAAAGTCTCTAATCAAATGGTCAGAATTCATCAACCTCGGGGACCGACTAAATATTGTATGAGCTCTTTTACTTTCTATTCAGTGTATATGGTTTCCAATTTCTGCAAAATTTTTACCTAAAACAAAATCTTTGAGTTTTTTTATTTTATTTGCATTTATCATTAAATAAACATAAAAAGATAAATCAAAAGAAATAGGTAATAACAATACGTAATTTTAAATTAGCCGAAATTTGCACAAAATGCTGTTTCAAGCAACAACAAAAAAATGTAAATATACATTAAATATACACCTAATAATTATAGGTTTTATTGCATGATCTTAATTGTTGAATAAAGTCAAGAATGTTCAAACTGATACCTGATGATGATTTAGATAATTTCATGCAAAGTTGATTTTATGTTAGATAATAGGTTAATCTTACATATCCAAATAGATCTCACAACCAAAAACGCACACACGTGATGAGCTGAGCACTTTGAATGAAATGTTCAATACATCATAGCACTTAACTCGTCATTATGTAATTGAGTACAAAGCAAATGAGCGCGAGTGAGAGATTAATAGAGAGAGCGCAGAACGGTCAGGGCTATTACTCACCAGGAAAGGACTGTCTCTTCTCTGTGTTTTTGTTTGGGGGTCCTTGGCCTCTGTGATAGCACACTTTAAAAAGAAAGATAAAATGCTGAATCTTTTCAGAGCAGCCAGTGATGAATGTGTTAATGTGTGAGATGATGACTCACCGCTCTGAGTCGGGCCGACCCAGCGATTCTGACGTTTTTGTGAAACTGCAATTTTACCAGGTGAAAAGAGTCAACTTAGACAGAGTATTTAATTTTGGATTTAAAAAAAAATAAAACAGGAAAGTGTGAGTGCTTTTTATATACAGCCAGAAGTCGAAATGCTGATTACAAAAGTGTGATGTAAACACACGAGAGCACTAGCTAAATCATTCGAGTGACAGACTAATCTGAAAATTAACAATGAATTTGATGGTTATTTTAGTCAACAGCATGAACTCTTGTGCTTTAATGGAAGAAGGACATCAAATTATCTACAAAAGTTCACATTATAATTAGCTTATATTTGATTATGAACTAGAAAAAGTGCAGAATCTGACATATTTCTTCTTAAATGAAGAAAACAACATAGAAATTTTGATTTTTGCCATGTGCTTGAATTCATAAGCATTTATATTTTTTATAAGCATGAAATGAAAAACATGCTGGTTGACTTCACTGACTCACATCTTTTGCGGATGGCTTTGTAGGTAGGCCGACCGAACTGTGCTAGAATGACACCCAAGGTCAAGAAAATGAAAATCCCAGTTGCTGCTTTATAAGCAGCCAACTCTTTTCCTAGAGGATCTGATGTGGAAAGGAAAGAATACAATATATTATTCAAAATGCACAGTATATTAGATTTACATTCTAATTATGTTACCACTGAAAGCTGACAAGAAAAAAGCCTACAAAAATCATACAAATGTATACAAAGTCATATAATAAAGTAAATATTTACACGCATATACCTTGGCAAGACATCATCACGCCAAAACAGTCATGAAAGAGCAGTGTCATGTTCCATATGAGCAAAAGACCATTACGCGATGTAGAAGTGGGCTTAAAGGAATCTAAGGGTCCACATCTCATTTCCTTACACACTTCATCCCACCAGTTGCGTGAAAAATGACTGCCAAAGCACAAAGGTTCTCTACTCCGATTAGGGTACTGCAGATTCACTTGACCCTCACATGAACTCCCTTTCTTCAAGTCTACCATCAATCGAACCAGAAAAGGCTTTTCGACAAACTGGGGGATTTTCGGACATGTGACCTGTATCGTAGTGGGTGTCGTAGCACTAATGAGACTAATGGGTGAGGGGACCGTGGTGTTGTTGACCGGGGTCTGAGCTGAGATTCCTTCTGTAAAGGGAAAATGCATGTAGAAATCATTTACTTTCATGACCATATTGGAATATTTCTCCACATAAAATGTGCAGTTGTGCAGGAATTTGAAACAAATCAAGAATCAAATGTAAATGAAACAAGAGTTGCACCAAGAAACTGTTAATGACAGTATATGCAGACCGCTCTTCTGTGCTCTTATTTTATTACACTGCAACTAAGACATCGCTTCTATGTTATATTTTTGTCACCAGTACTGTCACATCTCAAAATGTTATTGCTTCTAAGAACTCCACATTTTCATGCAATATTTCCTATGTAAAATATGGCATGATATGCACCACATTATTCAATCATAAAACGCCCTATTACTGAGGTCAGAGAGCAGATAGCTGAATCATTTGCACTCATTACATTCTTGCATTTTTGCACAGTGCTCGAAGACATTCACACACATTTTGCGCATTTGATTGCATGATTGCACTTTGCAAGCATGGCCTTAACATACCTATAATTTGGATTACGAAACACAGAACGATATATGTGACCCTGGACCACAAAACCAGTCATAAGGTTAAATTTTACAACACTAAGATGTATACATCATATGAAAGCTCAATAAATAAGCTTTCTATTAATGTATGGTTTGTTAGGATAGGACAATATTTGGAGATACATCTATTTGAAAATCTGGAATCTGAGGATGCAAAAAAATCTAAATACTTTTAAAGTTGTCCAAATTAAGTTTTCTTAATGCATATTACTAGTAGGAATACAGTAGGAATTTTACAAAAAATCTTCATGGAACTTTTTTGATTTTTGGCATAAAAGAAAAATCAATAATTTTGATCCATACAATGTATTTTTGGCTATTGCTACAAATATACCCCAGCGACTTAAGACTTAAGGTTTTGTGGTCCAGGGTCACATATTAGTTTGAGTAAAAGTTGTGCGGAAAAGCACATATATGCATATATATATATATATATATATATTATTTGAAAATTAGAATTGTAACGTACAATGCCTTTATTTAAGCACAACAGCAAATTTTGACAACGTACATATAGGATAAAACAGGTGGCATTAAAAGGATTTTCCCTGATTAATATTTAAGAAAGAAACATAAGCACTTGGGTTAAATATGTTAGATTGTTTAAAATCATATGTAGTTCACACCTGCTCCTTTGATAATAGTTTCTGGCGGTTTGTTTATGATTTCTGATTTTCCAAAACTCAAATGGTCCAATAATGTGTATTACATTTTAAAAAGATTTGACTTGTGGACTGTTTAAATATTAAATATTGCATTCCCTCTTTAACAGTATGCAGTTTCATTTTCCATAGAAAAGGCAAGTTAAAAAAACCTTGTCTTTAGTGTAATCGTTACATGGCATAACAGGCATAACATAATAAAACTATTGTACAGTACATGTAAACAGCAAATTTTAGCAGGGTCTATTCCCTTATTATTATGTGCATCTGTTAAAGACAAATAAGAAAAACTCAAATATATATTTTATGAATAATAAAGAAATATAAAAAAAAGTTGCGAGGTTAACCCGATACTAAATTCACCATATTAGATGGATAGCTTGCAACAATCTTCAAATATCTGTGCTGACTTCGGTTTGTAGTAAAGGGAGCTAAAATTAAGAATCACAACAATTTCCAACAACAAACTATACAACTATATATGGCGCAAGCCATATTTAATTGATAATTGCACTCATTTTGTAATGCATTCTTGCAGACCCCAAAGTTGTGGTTTTATATATGTGATGGTATTCAATATTGCTCTTAATTTATAATGCAAAACACAATGTTTTGCATTATAAAGGTTCTTCTACATAACATACAATAATTCATTGGTCATGTTTTGTCTTACACAGAAATATTTGATCAGACAGATAAAACGTAACCGTACATCTGCTCACAACAGATATTTTCTCCAAGTGGTAAAGTTTCAGGTGCAAACATGTATATATAATCATACAAAACAAATGCAACAATGAAGTATATTTAAAGAGCAAACAATGTACTTACGAAATCCAAGGAGCAGGAGCGCCGTAAGCGTCATCAGCAAAGAGTTTTCCATCTGCCAAAAGGTTTAACTTCAAAAATTGAACTTCATTTGACTAAACAAAGTGATTATATGCACTTAAAAATATAACAGGCCCAAAGGTCAAATGAATGACCTCTGGTGTTTTTGTTTATCTACTTGGGCCTCGGCTCAAATAGAATGTTTCATTTTGCTTTCCTCGTACTTTTTAGTGTTTCAAATAAAGCAAACAAGTACGCAACCATGACTATATTAAAATATTTGACCTGCACTTTTGTATTTAATTATCAGAACGCCAAAGACCAATCGTACCGTGCCTTGAACACAGTAAGAACAAATCATTCACTACAGTGACACACAGTAATAAATTTGTCAGTACAAGCTGGACTTGCTTTGGTTAAGTTATTTAGACTGTTATTTTGGAAATGCTGCATTATGTCTGGTTTGTAACTGACAGCCGTCGTCACATCTCCGCTTCAGCTGCGTTTGAAGATGTTCTTCTTCAAAGAGCGTCAAACATCAATGAAACACCACAACTTCTAACCAGCTTTTTAACAATATATTATCAGATCTTACCTTGTCTGTGACTGACAAGAACAAAAGTGTGGAGCAAGTGACAAGAAAAATTAAGTGAAAGGAAATAAGCAGAGGTGTGGAGCTAAAGTCTTTGTTTCCCCGCCCCCATCCTCTGTCTCTCCATATAGAGCGTGTCTTTTAATCTCAAGTGTTGTCTGATTGCACGTTGCACTGCTTCCTCACTTCAAAGAGAGCTGCATACAAAAAAAATGAAGAAAAGGTTGAAAAAAAAAATATGAGTGTAGGTAAGTGGGAGGAGAAAAGTACTAAGTGGTGTGACATTGTCTTACTTTGTATTAAATGTTTAAAAAAGTAATGAAAAAATGTAATGTACAAATAAAAAAATAAAGGTTGGTGGTAAAAACTGCTCCGGGTGTGTGTGTGTAATTGATCACTTCTCACTGCTGTGTGTGTTGGATGGGTTAAATGCAGAGAACAAATTCCATACCAGGCCACAAGTCACTTCACTTTCACTAAAATTTAGTCAAAAGCTGTTAAAAATGGGTGAAACGGTCTTATCGTCTAAAACTTAAAGATGGTTTTAAGTAAACAAAGGAGCAACAAAAATCTGCATATTCAAAATCTTTGTCTTTGCGTACAGGAACTGAGCCTCTTGTGGTGTACGGCACACTCTCGCAACTTACTCAAAGATGATTAATCGTGCTCACAGAAATCAACTACTGCAATCATGACAAAACCACCGATATCCACATCTATCCTTTCATTTCACTGTTACTCATATCTTCTTTTCATTCAATCTTTCCCAGCCGCCTCTTTCCCTCCCTCACTCTCTCGATTTCTCTCAGGTGTCGCCGGGGTTGGTTTACCATATCGTACAGTCGGAGAGAGACCCGTAAAGACTGGGTTTTATACCTGTACCCAAAAAAATTCCCCCAACACCCTCTTTGAAACTCTCGTCTATGATTCAATATGAACGGAATTTAAACAGTGAGTCAATGAGCTGAACTACCACTGCTTTTCTTGTAAATTTGTAAAAACATTGGGATTATACTGTAAAAGGAAACACGGCAAAAAAAATGGCTCATCTCGCTTAGGATTTTTGTCTTGTTTTCAGGGGAAAAAACTAAATTTACGGCATTTTGCATAAAAAAGTAAAATACTTGTTTTAAGAATCTTTTACTTGTTTTAATAAGCAAAAAGCACTTAATAATTTTTTTTCCCCCTAACCCCCAGTTTAGTCCTAGACTAAACGTAATTCTGAGCTGCTCGTGTCTTAAAACATGTCAGTGCCTTTGTTTTTGTTTTTGTCACAATGCTTTTTTCTAAGGCATTTATAAAAATTACTTAAACGTCCTAGTTATGGCCTAATCCTGGCTTAGGCTAAGACCTGTTCACACCAAGCACCATGATGATAAGATATAGCTAATAATCGTTCTCAATGTTAAAGAATAGCAGTGTACACACCACAACTATAACGATAAAAAAAACAGAAACGATATCGGTGGGAATCGAACGATTTTTTACAGCTGATGAACGATAGAAACATTGACAACCAATCAGAATCAATCTTGATATCGCGCGCTTGAGAATTTAAAGCGACAGACGCACTTGACCTGATGATATCATTCGCTCGTGTGGACGCTAATTTAGTTATCGTTATCTTTATAGTTACCGTGCTTGGTGTGAATGGCCCTTAAGCCCTATCTATGAAACCGGGTCTAAATTTCTCAAGTCATTTTGCTTATCTTTTTTTTTTTTTTTAGATATTTTCACTAGAAACAAGACCAAAACTTTTTGCAGTGCACACACATTTATATATTTGGGGTCAGTAAAATTATTATTTTTTTTAATATTTCTTATGTTCACCCAGGTTGCATTTTTTTAAAAATACTGTACAAACAGTAATATTGTGAAATTCTATTAAGTCTTTTATGAATATATTTTATATATTAATATATATTAATTAACAAACACACACACACACACACACACACACACACACAAAGAAGTCAGTTATTCCACTCAACACAGAAATCGTAGATCAACTTCAGTGTTTATTATTCACACCCGAAAAAAAGACAATAAAAATAAAAATACACTTTTAACAGGCTACAGTCATCACAACCAATGCAATAGATTTTATTTTCCTCTAATGCTGCAAATCAATGTGCTAATAAAATTTTGTTTTCCTCTCATCCTCGTGTCGTGTCACCCCTCTCCCTCGCTCCAGGTGCTGGGGAGGGAACCTAAACGTGGGGGTTTTGCTACAAACCTGAGTCTTAATTACTGAGTTCATGAATTAGATAAAGCCACCCGAGGCTTGATTGAGGACGCCTCTGGTTTTGAATTGCTTTAAAGTACAAAAATAAAGAGAGACCCCACACACCTATTCTAAAGCTGACAGTTTCGAAGGCCCCGCTCCCAGCTCCCAGTTGCCAAAGAGTTCGGGGCGGTTAGTGTGAGTGCTAGTGTGAATCACATGGTCCTCTGGTTGTCCGACGAAGAAACCTCAAATAGGTGGGGATTTTACGGATCTACATAATGACACGCACAGGCCATTTGGATGGATAGGCCTACAGTTGTGGGCTAGTGAGAGCATTTAATCTGAATCAGAATCTGAAGGTGGACTCAAATCAAACCACAAAATAAAGCATTTTATTGGCTAACCCAGATCCGATCCCACTCGCTCTTTGATTCTGAGGGCAATGTGCCTCTGAAACAAACTGGGCGGCTAACTTTATGTCTCATTGTGTCTAAATCCAGCGTAAAATATGCATTCGTCTGCATAGTTTTACCACAAAAGAATGCTATATTTACTAAAGTAAGCATGTTATGCCTATTTTCTTTGCATATGTTCTGTGCTATGTTATGCCTCAACTGCCCCACCAAAACCTGTGCTATAGCAAATAGATATGTCTGTAATAATATCCCTTGTTCTCTGGTTTCCCTTTAATATCTGGGTTTCCCTTTGTTAAATACACCGTCCCACTAGAGAATTTGCAGTAATAGTCTATGCCTTCCAATCATTGTCAAGCGGTGTATTAAATAAATCAAGTAGAAGAAAAAAAAAAAGGGAGCAAAAGAGGTATCAAGAAGGTTTGGAGTGATCGCATTGGTACACTAAGCATTCATAACAGGACGCACTACACCCAAATCTGCACACGCGGAAGTGGTCTAAATTTATTCATGATAAAGAATAAGCTTGGCTCTTTTTTTTTTTTTTAAAGAGTTTTCATCTGTGGAGTGGAAAATGGTGCTGTGCTTTCTGTTGATGTCATCAACAAGTGAAGAGATTAGCCTATCGCTAACGTAACGCTTCCATGTAGTGTGGCATATTTGTCTCTGACAGAATGATTGGAGAAAAGAAACAGCCAAATAAGGCTGAGCTGTAAAATAATTTCACCAAAAAAAAGCATTTTGTCATTGAATATAATAAAACTGAAATTTCTTTAAACTGATAACATGCTTTTAAATGTAAAGGAGCTGAGCCGTTGAAACTGGGCAGCCCGTATCGAGTCTCTGACTGAACTTTGATGGGGGAAACAAGCACACGCTCGATCTCAAGTGTCTTTATAAGCCTCAGACAGGAACGGGATGTGACATGGGTACGCAAACCACAAATCTGAGGGTGAGGAAAAGGCAGAGCAGGTGGAGAAAGGTGGGAGAGAGACGAGAGGAAGGTTTATGAGAAAAAGAGAAAGACAGACACGCACACAGAGTGGCTCAGGAGTACGGTTGTGGTATCCCAAAACCGGGCCTATAAAGAGGTCTAGCTGTGGGTGATTGGGTTGATGGGCCATGGGGGCCTGTGGGGTAGTTGTACCCTCCATACTGGTATGGACTGGGGTACGGCGCGGGCGTGGGACCAAACTGCCCAAATGGTGGGGGAGGAAATGGTGGTTGGATGGGGTACGGGCAATTGGGGGGACCGAACGCAGGCCTGGGAGCTGTGTAGCCTGTCGACGGAGGGAAGGGGGCACCCTGGCTAGGGTAGGGCTGAAACGCTGTGCTAGGGTTAGTGCTGCCCGCTGTGGAAGTAGAGGGGGGAGCAACGGGATAGAGGGTGTAGGGCAGAGCAGAAGTGGTGGGTGCATTGATTTTGGAGCTCTGCTGCTGTTGAGGCTGCGGTTGTTGCCACTGCGATGATGATCCAGCATCCTGACTGGCACCGGTTTGTGATGTCACTGCAGCGTCTCCTAACCCTTTGTTTTTTTGGCTGAGAATTTCTTGCAGCTTTTCGATGCGCACTCGTCTCATGTGAGCGAGAGAGCGGAGGGAAAGGAAGCGTTCGAGGAAGGAGTCCAGCGATATCGAACCTTCCAGAAACTCATCTGCTAAAACCTGAAGGAAAGAGATGGAGCGATTTACAAATCCTGTGGAAATGTTGTATAACAATATTATATAACGCTTAAGAAATCAGTAGCTCATAAGCCTTCAAATTCATATACACCACCATTCAAACATTTGCAAACAGTAAGAGCATTTTTTAAACTAATTGTCGCTTTTATTCACCTTAGAACTTCACTTTAAATCATATTCTTTTTTGCAAAGCATTCTATTTGTATTTGCGAAAAAATAAAATATATATATATATATATATTTTTTTTTTTTTTGCATTATTCAAAGTCGCTGTTCAAAGAATCCTTTTAAGAATTACATAAAAAGATTTTCTTAGTAGACTACCGAGTAATAACTGCTTAGACTATTTGACGGCTTTGCCAGGACAGTTAAAGAAGTCATTTTAAAATATTACATCATCATCTTTTTATTCATAATTGGATTATACTTTTGCTTGCAATTTATATTATTACTAAATTACTATTTTGATTAGATTAAATTAATTGCTACACTGGTGAACAGAAGGATTAAATTGTATTTTTGTTTTATTTTGATAGATTCTTATTTATATTCAGATCCAATTTATTTATATATACTCAGGTTAAAATGTTATTTAAATAATATTTTTTAAATATTGAACATTTTGTTAAACTTCTACAAATAAAGTGAGGAGAAAACATAAAAATGTCTTGGTATTTTTGAAAACGTCTGAATGATTGTGTTTATGAAAATAAACTATAAGATTACATCATACTTTCATCATTTAAATGTGCAGGATTTAATCATTTTTAAAGTGGTTACATACAGTTTATACAGAGCATATAATATAAACTTGCCTGTTGATGTTAATAACTAAGTTTAATATAAATGTAATTATGGCAATATCAAAAAAAGGGGACAAAAAATAGGTGATTATAAAGGCGTAGTTAGCCCACCTCTGATTCTGCCTCTGTGTTGGCGCCCTCTATCTGCAGGCGAGACAACAGCCCCTCCGGAGACACCTGCCCCATGATGCTGTCTGCAGAGAGGGAAAAAGAAAAAGAGAAACAGAAGTGGGACAAAGTTGACACATAAATAGGCTGGCTTGCAATAGAAAAAAGAAACTGAAAAGTGAGAACGGTTATGCAAACAAATCAGTTGACTAGAAATGCATAATCATTTTAACAAAGGAAACGGCAGTAATGAATACACTCAGAGAAAGAAAGGAGAATGAGACTATGGAGAAAGAGGCCAGACGCATAGCTTTTGTGTGATGTAATGTCACAGATGCAAAAAAGGGGAGGAGAATGAGTGCCAGAACAAAACAAGCTCACAGAACAGCACTATAAGACGTATGCACATATAGAAAAAGATTTTCTGGCTGAACAACAAGCTCTGTTTAGAAACCCCAGTCTGAATTCCAGTGTCTAATCAAAGGTTAATGGTTCCAGTGTGCCTTAAAGTACCATGAAAACTGCCAGTGCAGTTTAACTAGTGTGAACAAAAGTTAAGTCTTTTTAATTTCACTTCATTGAGTTAAAAGCAGTGCTAGTAATAGAATCTTTAAAAAGATTAATTCTATTTTTCAAGCCACGCTTCTCTTATTTTTAAAATATTCCAATTGACTTATTTTCCATATATAACACCGAAACATTTTCCTATGATATTTACAACCTATTTTTCCTAAGATTGAGTATACATTAAGACATTAAGATATAAACATTTCCATTACAGCTGAACAGAAAAAGAATAGGGAAATTTATAAGACAAAACAAAAAAAGCCTTTCTAATCAAATCTGAAAATGTTACTGTGTTTTTGATCAGGAATTTCATCAATGGGGCTATGCCATTTATAATATATTATTTTTTATTCTTCACGATAATCCCAGATCTTTTATATTTTAAACAGGATAATACAAAAGCACATCATTACAAACAAAACTTTTCTCTTCTGCTTGATTTAGAAAGCCATGCTGTGACTTCAATAACTTTCTCTCCCAGTTCATTTACATAAATTTACCCAGAATTCATTCCTATATTCTTTTTGAAACCTTTACTTCTGTAAGTCAAATCAAATCCTCCATTCCCTTACCTCTCATGGCACAGTGCTGTTTGTATTTCTCCCTCACTTCCTCTAGCTCAGCATATTTTCCCACCAGACGTGCCCTCTCTGTTTCCAGTCGGGGCTTCATGTCTAGGTTTTGCTCAGCAAGACTGCGGTTGGCAGCCAGAGCCATTTCCCTCTCCAACTGAATGTTCTGAATCTGCAGAAGAACAATGACACATGACAAAAGCTACAACGCTACAAAGTCCACCAGGACATTTCATCTCCCTGACAGGACACAGTGATAGATGTTGATGCGGAGTAGGTAAGTGTTCATTTCTAAAACGGTAGCCACTGACCTCCATAGTATTTATTTTTTATAAACTGGAGGTCATTGGCTACCAGGAAATGTTTGGTTACCAGCTTTCTTCAAAATATCTTCATTTGCGTTCAAAGTGAGTACAAGGCGACACCATTTTTTTTCCAAAAGTTTGTGGTGAACCCTCTCTTTAATCACACCACACAAATTTACTTCACTTCACTAATTCAGTAACTCACATTTCTCCTTCACCAAAGCTCTGAAATCTCAATTATGTTCACGCGTATTAAAATATGACTCCTAAGGATGTGCCACAGTAGGTTTGACAACAATACAGCAAGACCTTGTAGGTTATGCTGATGCAAATTTTAGAATTTCAGCAGAAAATGAAAAGGTTCTGTGGTGGTTAAAGGTTCTTTATTGAACCATTGATGACAATAAAAAAAAAACTTTTACTTGTAAGGGTGTACAGTACAATAATTTCAAAGGTCTTTACTGGACATCATTTACTTCAACTGCATGAAAGCAAGCAGCATAAGTATCCTTCATAACATCTCTTTTGTGTTCCACAGGAAAAGGGCATAGAAATACGTTTGTAACTATGCGAGGGTGAATAAATAAAGACAGAATTGTTGTTATTGGGAAAACTATGCCTAACAATGCTTCAAAATCATCATACCTCATCAGACTCCAGTGCCATAGACTCCACCCGCTCCGAGTTATCCAGCAAATCCTGCAACTCGGGCTGGCTGAGGTCCTGAAGCTTCTCCATTGATTTGCTAGGACAGCTGAGGACCAACAGCAAGTTTAAATATATGTGCGAATTATCTAGAACAACATAAGTACATTACATCAGAATTTTCATTTTTGGGTAAACTATTCTTTTAAATTGAAGTAGGCTAGCAGTTTATACTTGTTATGTGTAATTCTGGATATCAAACCACTACTTGCAAATCGATAAATATCTGGATCACCTATGGCAGTCTTCTGTCATTTATACCGCACATTGGATTACTTAAAAGTATGGCTATGAATTATGCTAATGAAGCTAAGATTAACTCTACCTACTTGGTATCTCCTAAAGAATCCGCCAATACTTACAAGGTACAAGCAAATCAAAGTCCTCTCCGCACAGTGCTCATGGAAAAACATCAAACTTAATTGGAAGCGAGTGACGTAAAGACACAGACGGAAGCGCTGAGCCCGACAAAGTCTTCGGCGTTAAACCCGCTTTCTGTCAGAAACACTTCACTTACGTGACAGTATCTGTACAAGGTGTAGCGCGTTTTTAGCGCGACAAAGTGGAAATATTTTCCCGAAATGATTCCGAGAGAGTGGAATCTCCCCGCGGTTAGCAGGACGGCTAGCTCACTTAAAAGAGAGCAGTTGAGCAAGGCGGGTTGTTGTTCAATACAAAACCGCGTCGGACGAAATAACAACTCAGAAAGACATCATAATGTTTGTCCGGTAAAGCCGCATCGATGTCAATTCGAGCAGAGTAGTCCAAATAAAGGTTAATTGACGGGCTATATTCCTATTCTTAAGGGAAAGTTTCACTTCTGGTTGACTGATATCGTGGCCATCTTTGGATGAAACCATTGTCGATTTTTTTCAAGGGAAGTGAGATGTGTTAAAATCACAGATTATATTTACTGTCGAGAATATTGTATTTCGCTTTAGAGTATGGTTTAAATAACTATATAATTTTTTTATAATGGAGAAAATGAAAAGGCTTTTTCATTCTTTCGTAAAAATGTCATAGTGTCCCCCTAACTTTGATTTTGTATGGTATCGTCGTATGTTCAGCTGACTGAAAGGGAAACCCCGATGTGACGGGAATATTCCATATGTGACATGGCAGTAGGGTTGGTCCTAATATTTCACCAGAAAGAAAACAAGAGATTTTTTAAATAAAAAAATTTAATATGTCAGACAGAATACGTTAGTCTCACACGTTTACAGATACAAGCACTAAAGATACATTATTTTAGCACTGTATAGCTGTGTTTTCATCAATGTTTTAAACATATGATTACATTAATTTAATTTGACACAGCAATTTGTAACTTTAATAGTTTAAGAATTTTACTGATCGTTTCATTAGCAATGATTTACTGCTAATGAAACAAAGTGGTCGAAAATACCGTCAAGGTTGTAACTTTGGCACTACATTGTTGTTGTTTTACTTTTTTTTTTTTTTAAGTACTGTGCAAAAGTCTTAGGCCACTAGTATTTTCAGCAACATAAAATGGTTTTAAGTCGGTTATCTTTTGCGGTAGCGTGTCTTCATCTTGGAGACGTTGCCACAGTTCTTCTGGATTGAGTCTGTCTCAGTTTGTTCTGTTTCTTCCAGACAGACTGGATGATGATCAGATCAGATCTCTGTGTGGAGCACTGGCTGTTGTCAGACTCCTTGTGCAGACAACAATCTCACTGTGCAAAAGATAGAAATAACCCACTTAAAACCACTTTTGTTGCTGAAAATACTAGTGGCCTAAGACTTTTGCACAGAACTGTACATTTTCAGTAATAGTTGGTTATAGGTTTACAGTGTATAGTTATTGTCTCCAGTTCCACAAAGACTTTCAGATCTGTATTTTTGTACAATATTGTAAATTCACATTTTCAGTACAAGAAAAGAAAACAAGGACAGAAAATCAATGGCAGTGATGATGATTCGGAGGCAAAATAGCCTACTAATTAACATATAAAAGATTAGATGCTCATAAAAATCTGTGCCTAAAAGAGAAGTGTGTGGTGTATGGAAAATGTAATCTCAATGTATTCTCAGTCCTTTAAATGCAGAAAATGATAGAAAACAATGAATAACCAGAGATGCAATATTATAAAACAACAGCTGCCCAGAGATGGCTTTGTATAAACTCTGTCAAAACAAAAAGAAAACATTTAATCAGTTAATGTTTAAAAAAAAATAACTTAAATGTAATCAATAATATCTCTGGCCAATACATTCTTCATTTACCATGATATAAATAGCGTGAGTCATAGAACAGAACAAGTGTAGTATGCCGTTTGTAATATAGTGATATTTCTTGGAGTTAACATAATAAAGTAGGCAGTAAGATTGTAGTGTGTAAAACAGGCCAGTTTTTAGTTTCATTTGTGTAACAGGCTAATGGTAGGATAAGTCAACAATTTTAACGTACTTGAAAGATGGTTTCTGGACAAGTGTACTCTGCATGTAATTCAGGGCAGGGAGGGATGTCCAGAGAGGTACTTGCAGCATAACCATACAGAATAAGTCCAATCAGTGTCCCCACCAGGCCAGCAAGACCACAGATCAGACAGTTTTTTAACTTACAGGGAGAAAAGCAGATAATTGCTTATAAATCAGAATAAAGTTTAACAATTCAGAAACAATAAGAAGCTGTAGTTACTTGGATTTACCAGTTGCCTCTTAGGAGTTCTTTCAGATGCCATACCAAATGATCCAGCAATGACAGACTACATAAAAACATCAGAATTAGAAGACATCTTACATTTAAATAATTGTCAGGTTAAAGTATGCAATTGTACAAAGGCTTATTAATGGGCAGAATGTTACTGGGACTTTTTGATATGCCTTTATATGCTTTGTGTATGTTTATTTATGTATTTTGTGTTTTAAGAATGAAAGTATCTTTGTACAGAAAAATACATACCACAGAACCAACACAGAGGGGGCAAATATACAAAAATTTTATATCAAGGCTGATGCTGTAGGTTGGTATAGTCAGGAGGAGCTGGAACAAGCCTAATAATACTGCCATAAGCTAGAGAGGGAAAACATATGGACAGAGTAAAAATTCAAACAAGAACAACATTAAGCAAAACATCTCGAAGAAAACTGTTACCGTAAGATCCCAAACTACCATTATCTGTCTTCCTTAATGTCAAATTATTTGCCTCACATCCACTTACTGCCACCATTTCAGGGTCATAAAACTTGAACAGGCGATGGAATTTTGGAGGATCCGAGTCAGCAGATGGCATTTGGTTGCTTGACATCTTGAAAACCCAGCTAAAACTCAACTGAAAAACAAAAACATTTCAAAGTCCATATCAGCAATTATAATTGTTCCTCAGTAATAGCGAGAGAGTCAGACCAAATCAGTCGGTATGAAACATGATCTTATCCCCTTGGACTAATGGAACGTTTTGCCGGAATACAGATGCTAGTGAAGAAAAACATCTTTGTGAGGAGAGGAAGTGGGCGGATATAATACAGAAAATGTGTCTGGAGAGAAGAGCAGAACAGCTTGGTACAATCCTTATTGCTCAACAGCACTGCATAGGAAAAGGGTTAGGGTTAGGTCTAGGGGGGGAAAAACAGTACACTACATGCATTGCCTTAAGTGGGCTGGACTGACCAGATGTCCAAAATAGCTCCAGATTGCGTTTTTATAAGTTTGTATATACTATCACAAATACACACGATAACCATTGCAAGCCACTACACAATTTAAATACACTTTATAAAAACTAGTTTCAGGCATCACCAAAAAACTCATGAATACAGCTAGCATGTATGTCATGTTACCGATAAATATGTCTGGTCAAAAGTCGTTTTCATTCAAATAACGCACGACCGACTCACCTTGAATGTCGTTTCTGGAAATCCTAGAAAGCTCGTGGCTGAGAGGAACGGAGCTGTTTATGAAGTGTTCGTAGACCCTTAATAAAAGCTCCTATGGGGAGAAGGGGGATGGACAGACCCCTTTTCTTTGTGATGCCTGCATAAAAACGCAAGGGTGGGTCTAACTGTTTTTGTGGAGAAAACCGATGCACACATCTTTTCTTTTGGAATTGTTGCGCACTTAGAGATTAATTCAAGCAACCGGAGAAGGTCCAGCCAGTAGACAACAAATAACTTGCATTTTTTTTAGGTCAGCCTTTCTCACTTATTCATACTTCTTGAAAGCATCTGACATTACTCAGTTGAGTTTTTCATTGTCGCATTTAATATTACAAGCTCACTTGCAATCGAAGGATGACTTTGACCGTGTCGACGGACCTCTCAGTGAGCACTAGCCCAACTCAGGTAGAGGAAAAACTGCAAGACAAACAAAAAGCTCTGCGGGAAAGCATCGAGAAAGGGGAGCCCAAAGTATTCGGGGTGAGTGAAAGTCGTGTTATGGCTTCAATAATCTTAAAGGGCTCCTTACAGGTTCTCACAGGGAGGTTTTCTAGCACAGTTTTGTATCTTGAAAGCATATGGGGTTCTTTTCACTGATAATTTCATAAATTAACTTTACTAAACAATAAACGTACATTTTCTTTCTTTCTTTTTTTTTTTCTTTTTTAAAAACATTTTAAATAACAATTTAGCCTACATTACAACATTTATAGTTATGTTAAATTATATTTGATTAGAAAAAAATACAAATATAGTTTAGTACACTAAATATAAAACAGTTCTGATGTTCCAGTCTTATAAATAAGATTTTGTTCTCAATATTTTTAGTATAATATTGATTATATTTATAATTTAGCACTACTACTCATATTGTTTAAATGTGAAAGAAGTGCTAAACACTGCATAATGATTATAGAAGAAAGATCACTTTTGTTTAAGATACTATCAGAAACACCTCAGCTAAAAACTATGTTTTGTTACATAAAAACTTGATGCTGAGTCACCTCACTTTTTTGTCTCTCATAGGTCGCACAGATAGTAACTGGGTTGCTGATCATCTCCTATTCTCTTCCTCTGCTCTCCACTGACAGGACAATGATACTTAACTTTGGTGTGCCATGGTGGAGTGGCCTTATGGTAAATTACACTAATACGTTGGGACATGGTTCTATAAAAGTTTAAGCTGATAGCAAAGTATTTAAAGGAATGTACAGTATATTGTATGTCCGCCAACCTATCACTGAACTGTATATTTTGCTTTTATTTTTCCAAACAGTTTGTCATTTCAGGTGCAGCTGCAATCGCATTGGAAAGATATGCCAACTTGAAAGGAGTGAGTTTGAACTTACAGCAAGACAAACTATTATACCACATTTCTGAGATATGGCATATGCCTTTGTATTTCATTCATTTTCTATAACAGAAAATCCAAAATAAACAACCAAAAAGACAAAAATAATTACAATGGCACTTGTCTTTAGGTCTCTGTTTGTTTGGCAGTCTCTGCTGTGTCCATTTTCATCTCAGTTATTGCACTTATCCTATACTATGCTGACATTGCTCTCAATCCGGCAACTATATGCCAAGAGAGACCACGCCAGACGTGTGACCAGCAGTATTATGCCACTGTATGTATCTTGTACATATGTATATGTGAGAGTTCTATTATATTAACAGTTGTATATTTTAGTAAGGACTCTTTCTTTAAATTAGCATTTCAGCACAGGATTGAAGTCAGCCATCTCCATGGTCTGTCTGCTTCAGACAGGAATGTCTTCTGCTTTTACAGCTATACTGTATAGTCAAAGGAGGAACTTCACAGGCTATGGGGTAAATATTCTGTTAGAAATATATATTATGTATGTGTAGGTTCTATTGATTTTTAATTACCTAATTTATTTACAAGTCATTCAAATGATTAAATTCAAAGTAGCCTATGCTTCAAACATGAGTTTCTAATGCAGTGGATTTCTTTGTCTCACAGACCATGGCTGAAGGACATCCTGCTTAATCCCCTGACATTTCAGGATTTAAATCAGAGGTCCACTATCCACTTCATGCAACCCAGTCGCACGTTTTTTTTCGTGATACGGACACGATTCTTACTCGACTTTCGTGAATCCAGCACGAAATGATGCAT
>JAUCMS010000001.1:16760307-16789799 GCA_032357445.1 Enteromius radiatus
TTTTGCGTTTGTATTTCTACTTATACAAATATTTTTTAGGTATACATACATGTATTTTTCACAATAGACAGTGCGATTTTTTTTAAAAAATGTGACGTTCTTCTGGATAAAGACCGCGCAGTCTCAAGCCGTCGGTAGGCGGCAGGGTTGGTCCTTCCAGGAAAGAGGAAGCGGGCATTGCTCCGGGAAAAGAAACGCTTTGTGGAATAGTTTCGTAAAACTCGTGTTTATCAGAGGAGTGCAGATCTGGCATCTTCTGTAAGAGCATTTCTGATACAAAAAAAATTGGCCTTTTTAAATGACACTTAGTAATCCTCAAGCGGAGACGGCTTTAATGACTTCACTGTTTCCATAGGACCTCAGTGTAGCCTTCAAGTGTTTTCTTTAACCCTTCGTTTGCGAATTTATGTTTACAAATACGAGTTTAAACACACTTGCTGGTGCCGGTGTGTTATACTTAAAACGTAGGTGTAGTTAGGTACTTTTTAAAATGGGCCGGTGTTTCTATTTTACCACACTCGTGCTTTCAGTTTCATATCTGTTGATTCCGTCGTGCCACTCTTTTGAATCGGGCGGGCAGTCTAGTCCCCTGCAAAATGTGCGGTCCATCATCACAGGTTTGTCCGAGGAAGCTCACAGTTGCCTGATTTCTATGTTTGGTGAAACGAGAGTCAACATGTCACTCAAGGTGAGCTTACATTGTAAAAATAGTCTCAAGTTTATGTTAAATTTTGTGTGGCCTTGTGTAGTTTAATTAATGCCTGCTCTGTGTGTAAATGAAGTGGCTTCCAAACAAAAAAACTTTTGACAAAACCTGAGGAGCTCTGAAATTACCTTGAAGGTGGTTCTCAGAAAAGCAAAACTAGAGTCATTTGCTAATCCAGTGTACTATATTGCTACAAAATGATGCTTGCTATACTGGAAAATTAATTTTCTTTGGGGGAAAAAAATTAATAATCATATTGCATTTGTTTATTCATGGGCATTAGTTTCTACAAAGTGGTGTAAAATGGCTGTCAGAAGCCGTGGCATCAGCCCTTAATATTGCCATCCAGTATATTATGGAAATCTTGAAATCAGCAGGAATTGATGGTAAATATACAGAAAATCATACTTGAAAGTTTCAGTTTATTTAAGGCAAAGCACATTCTCACATCTGTTATCATTTATGTTTTTCTCTAGCCAAGCTACCCTTCCAAAAGGTTACTCCGGAGGGAGTGATTTTTGTCACTCAGTGGGCCCTTCTGGCTGCTGTGGCCTACTGGATAATATCCTTCATCCTGAGTTTGGTTGTTGGAGCTATAAGGCAGGCTCTGTGGCTGCTGAAGGTCGCCTTTGCCATTGCCATGTTTGCATTGATTCTAAGTGACACTGGAGCCTCTGCAGAAACCACAGCAATAAGACTAGCTGGTCTGGCATGTGTTTGTTTCCTGTTAGGAATAGGTACGATATCTGCAAAGCCAAATAGGCACCTCGAGGAAAAAATCAAGATGCTTGAGAGACGACTAAGAGAGATGGAGAAAAACAAAATGGACTGATGCACAATGGATTATTTCTCATCGGGGCAAAAATAATTCTCATTGGTGTCTTTGTAAATACAAGGATGGAATCCAGTATTATATTTTTCTAAATTTGGAAGGTGCTTCAATATTCCAAGATCTTAGGGTCTTGGGGTCCCATAGCACTATTCTGGCATTCGAGTGGTGTAATTGATATAGAGAGGTAAAGGTACAGTGAACAGCAAATGTCTTTAAACTGCGTTTAAACAATCATGTTTTTGTTGTTCAATGCATTATTCAGGGATGTGATGCACAGGGCAACAGTATGAAATGTATTAAATCAATTCATTATAATAATAAAAAAAAAATTAAGAAAGCCTAAGATTAATCTCTAAAGTCACAAAAGCAGCATATGCATATTGCAAACAACTGGACATTTTCCTCTGAATTCAATCTTAAGCAGACGTAAACCAAGTTCCTGAACCTCCAGCATTTTATTTATTTTGTTGGAGATGTTTTTTTATTTCTTTTTTGTAATGTTCAATTATGTATATCCCCTTGGATTTTTTTGTGTAAAGAAGAAATTACTGAAAGCTTACTGGTTGCAGTGTCTATTTTGATAAAATCCCATAGAAACTAGATTCTGACAGTGCAGACATTAAAAATAACGTGAATACTGATTATGATGATGTTTATTGTCATTCTTATAGTTCAAAGTGTAACAACAAATTACATGTAATCTGTTCATAGTGCAATATATAGCATGGGAAAAGACATTGCCAGTTAGACAAAATAATTAAATGCAAATGAGAATATAAAATATGAACAGTACATGCAATCCTGATGCAGACATTGGTAGCAGTATTTTATTAAAGAACAAAGGCAGGCCTTTTTAATGTCTCAATATAAACTGCGATATAAAAGGCAGTTAAAACAATGCATCTATATTCAGCCACAACATGAATCATAATATAAAATGTCACATGTTATCAAGATTCAAGTATACATTTGCAGCACTTGATTTATTTCAGCTAACTAACAGCACTACGAAAATGCCCTAAAGAAATGGATCTACTGACACAGTGGTTGAAAAAATTCCCTGAAACAGTTAATACCTTTAAATTCCCTTACATGCATTAATAGTAACATGCATTATATGTATTTAACTAAATTAGCCATAACTCCTGTAATGTTTTCACATGAACAGATTCTTGTGGTTTAAAGAGTTAAAAAAATAAAATATCAGTATATTTCTCGGGTTACAGGTTTTTGTTGTTGTTGCACAACTCTACACCTCTCAGGAGACTGAGGTAAGCATACACAAACTTTGACAAAACATAAATAGACTACTGTCAATAGTATATGGACATCTACACAACAACGGTGTACAAGAGTAAAATAATGGCTTATTACATGTAGTTCTGCACAAAAGTATAGAATACAGCCTCTTTAGTCTGACTGATGGAGGTATTGGATGAAGTGAAAATAAAAAACAACTTCAAGAAAGGCTATGGATATTGTTTGGTGTTTCCACTTCACTATACAAACCTGTAAACAATGGATGTTGCAGAAAGCCATTTCTCGTTTGTTAAAATATTTCATGAGACTTTGACAGTTTTTTTTTGCTGGAAATATGGAGGTAGTCTTTTTTTTTTTATTGGTATGATTCAACAGCTTTTTCTACTGTTATTAAAGACATTAGAAAAAAGAAAGAAAGACACGCTTCTTTGAAAGATTTTTTTCATTGTAAAAGAGTGTTAACATATGTCTAAACATAGAATATGTCTATCCTAAATTACTGAAGTATTAGTTTTAATTAAGATCCTATAGACGGTTTCATTAGGCGCAAGCAAATAAGACCGTAATTAACTTCTGGTCTGTTGTTTATTGCTCTGGTTAGTGCCGCCGGCTACAAACGAAGCTAATGATGAGTAATGAAGTTGAGTTACTGTACTGTGGGATGTTTTTCCCATACATTTATTTATGTGGTGACCTGCCAAAATATCAAAAATGACAGATTTTACAAAAGGCTTTGTTGAATAAACGCAATGCACGTTTAAAAATCAAACCAAGGTGTGAGTGTGTATATATCACTGTATTTCTGAATGAAAACTGTCTTTTTATTTTCATTTCATCCTGCGCAAGGCAGCGTTTATAAGCTCAAAGTTGTTTGTTTCTCGTGCTTAAAGTACCTCCTGCTGGCAAAGAGTTTGTATTTTTAATAAAGTCGTCTGATGTACACAGCAAACATATTTTGCTTGTTATTAAAAAAAAAACTACTCTAGAAGGACTTGTCTGTTGCTATTGATTCTATTAGGTATCGCTACCAGAAGTTAAGTTAGGGCCACAAAAGCACACACGCACAGTAACCGTCTATTAGTTCTCAGGCTAACATTATTATTATTATTCTTTTTCAGGTTTAGATTTTGCATGAATCTAATGAACTAAGTGTTTGTTTCTATATCCCTTTAACTGATAATCCAGGATTTTGGAGCACCTACAGAAAGTTGTTGCCGGAAGTCTTTCCTTTGTTAATGTCAAACTGGACACCAGAGTCAGTGGAGTTGAGGAAACCCGTGGAAAGGCTGCTTGTAACAGATGGCTGCGACTAGAAAAAGACAGGTAAGATTGTGAGATGGAGGAACATTGGGTATATAAAATGTGTCAAAAGGCATGACGGTTTACTTTTTCTAACATTCGTTTTCAGCAATCTGTGGCACATTTTCAGCTATTTGTTTTAAAAAAATGTCAAAATGTAACATGAAGAGGATGTTGCTGTAGACCTGGAAAGTTAAAAACTACTGGAAACAAAAGCTTAGAAAAGTTTACTCACAAGCACATCATATGACTCTTTTAATGATGTAACAGGCTGTCAAGGGTAGAAAACTGATTAGGTGTTACCTCAGGCTGAGAAGTGAGCAGGGGTACAGTTGGCGGCAGTTCATTCACCCTTGTGGGTTCAGGCCCCGGAGGAACACTGTTCATGACTGGCATATAGTTCTGAGGACACACGCATGATCATCTTATATACATGTATACTTTAACTTTATACAAATATATACACAATCAAGAATGTGCACATTAAAAATAAGTTGTGTAGATATTTTAATGCAAATGACGTTAAAAGGAAGTAACAAAGAAGAAATCACTTATAGTAGGAAATACGCCGATTAAAAAGTTGATGGAAAGATAGAAAATATTAGAAGAATTGCAATTGTGTTATGAAAAAACACTTAACTCTGTGTTGTCCCCTTCAGAATCATTAATGCATTTTAAATAGCTTTTTATCTTAAACGCATAGAAATTAATGTAAAAGAGTACCATAGGTGCAGAAGGGTTATACTGTGGTGGGGGGCCATTCCACTGGGGCGGCTGAGCTGGGGCAAGTCCAGGTTCAAAGGTAGGAGGATAGACAGGGTTTTGAGGCACACCCCCAGGGTAAAAGCCCTTAAAAACAACATGCACAAAACTGATGTTTACAGTTTAAATAAAACATTATATATATGGAATTTGTATTGAAAAGTTGCTACCATCTCAGAATAAACTTTTTGTAACATTATTTGGGTAGAAGGATCTGCTGTCAATCTCAGTGTATGTGAACTCACAGGGTTAGGAGAGACAGCAGGTTGTCCGCTTGATGGATAAGGATATTGAATCGGACCTTGATCTGGAAGAGGTGGATAACCAGCGATGTAGCCCTTTAGTCAGAAACAACAAACTATTACTAGTAATTAAAAAGTACACCAGCTACAATCACTAGATTAGCATGGTTCTGTCACAAAGAGTTGTTCTTTACTGATTTTGTTAGTCTTTTTTTGGTTACAGAATAGTGGTGAATGGACAGGAACGTGCAGGAAGCATTTATTTTACCTGACCAGGGTCTCCAGGACCTATAGGACCAGCAGGATTAGTCACAGGATTAGTCACAGGTACAGACATCGGTACAGTGTTTGACTGCTCTGTTTGTGTGGATGATTTAGACTCCCGGCAGCATTTACAGATTCTTTTTCTGCAGCAGAAGCAGATTCCTCCAGGAATCCCAAGCAGCAGCAGAGCTAGAAGACCTTTATTAGCGGAATAGTCATGCTTATCTACAAAGAAATTTTGAGAGATGAGAGAAGAACAGACGATACGTGATGTAGTAATGCATAAAACCCAGTTCTCTAAAATAAAACATTTAATTTGAATATAAACAAACATTCAAACATTTAGAATCGATAGTTTTGCAAGCCTCTCTCAAGGCTGCATTTTTAATAATAAAATAATAATAACAATAATATTGTAAAAGAACATTTACAGTTTAAAATGTCTGTTTTCTGTTTTAATATATTTTTAAATGTAGTTTATTTTGTGGTGGCAAAGCCAAATTTTCAGCAGCCATTACTCAAGTCTTCAGTGTCACATGATCCTTCAAAAATCATTCCAGTTTGCTGATTTGATGCATGTGAAACAATTCGTATTACTATCACTGGTAAATATTTTTGTGGAAACGTGATTTTTTTTTGCAGTATGCTTTGATGGAATAAAGCTAAACAGAACAGCATTTATTTGAAATAAATATGTTTTGTAACATTACATATGTGTATTGATCAATTTAAACTGTCACTTTTCATCATGCGTCCTTGCTGAATATACATTTTTTTTTTTTATTGTTTCATTTTAGGTCAAACAGAAAGTAGTATTGACAAATAATGCAGTATACTACAAATAATATACATAAACATATATACACTTAAAATTATCATTAAAGATATATAAATAAATGAGGGGGTGGCGAAATAAAAAATAAAAATAAAATAATAATACTAACAGTAAATAAAAAATAAAATTATACTACTACTACTAAAGTAAATACATTTAAAGCAGCAGCAATAAATTGTAGTTATATATTCAAATATATAAATATATAGAAACAGCTGTGAATATACAGATTTATTTTAAAAGAATTTTCTTACCCACTAATATCATTGTATTGTTTGAGACAAGTCTTCTTTTCAGATCAGTGAGCTCATATGTGCCTAAATCTGATGTGTTTACATTGAGAATCTCAATGTTTCTGCTGTTGATTTTAAGCCGGCTGAGGTAGTCTGGGTGGTTCCTTCCCACAGGAACTCCATTCTCCACCAGGGTGATAGATGAATAATTACTGTGAAAGTGAAGTGTGGCATCAGTCTGCTTGAGTCCTTCCAGAGATATGCTCAGAGTTTCACCTGCGACACGATCAATGACTCCTCTGCTGGCTGTAAAGGAAATCAGATAGTGAGGATATGTGGACATTCACAGACATTTTCTGAGATAGAGGTTTAAAGTACTACTCACTCTGGACCGTCACTATATAACTGGAGATGGTTGCACTAAAGTGATTGTAGATAGTGTAGGTTCCCTGATCGTCAAACGTAACACGTGGAATACTGAACGTCCAGCCCTCACCTGCGCTTCTGACTTCACCTTTACTGGGTTTATTTGTCCATAAAGAAATGGCTTTCTGTTCCCAGATAGTCATTTGTTCACTCTCATCAGCACTAACAAACACCAACCTCTTTGTCCTCTCAGGAAGATCTAGACTCAACTGGCGTCCATGGATTACAACCCTCTTGGTTATTGCAGAAACTGACACTGAGAGAGAATTTTTCTTTAGAATGCAGTAGAACGTCTTATGAACTGGCATTGTGTAGGGTGTATTTAAATGAACACATGATTCAACTTGTCCTGTTATTCATGTGAATGTTCAGTCTGGTTAATAAGCAAATGTCATACCTGCACAAACAGCAGCTGCAACGAGGGTCCAAATACTCAGCATCTGTGTGAGAAAAGATCTCAGTACTGAAGATAGATTCTGAAGATAACACATTAATATATCAACCGGATTGTCAGATTAAACCAGTAATAAACCAGAATAAATCAGATACCATATGCCTGCATTAATTGGAATTTGGGGTCTATTCCCATGCTCTAAAAACACGCTATTTGCGTCTTTTCAAAAAATGTCCACCTTCAGGGTGAGGTACTTCATATTTTATATTGTTAGTAATATTTCGGGACAATCTCTTAGTAATCTGTGTGTCACACTGCATGTTTTTGGCCCCACAATAAAAGTTACAGGGAGAGTTACAGGTTACATTTATATGCATTTATGTAAATAGTCTAGCGTAAAAATCACATTGATTGAAATTACAATCTAATTATAAAAACAAAAAACATCTGCACCTAGAAGATAATTGCCGGTGTTGTGCCGAATTTTGACTCCCTGCCGAATTATGACTCCCCTCGTTGAAATCAATAGTAATCATAACCCCTCCCCCACACCTAAAACTAAACCTACCAAAACTAGGGGAATCATAATTCGGCACTACACCGGTTTGGGCCTCTGAATTAGATCTAGAACTATGTTTTTTGTGTAAATTTGTTATGTGAATAATGTTTTTTTTGTGTGTGAAGGGTGAACCTCAGAATTACGAAACATAAATATGTAGATTTTGTCTGAAGGATAGGCGCGCGCACACACACACACACAAGATCAAGTGAAGTGGTGAGAACCAAAATGGCGTAAGTGATGTTTCACCAACCTTACAGGAGGACCAAACCAAACATTTTTACCATACTTTGACATGACTATGTGTACTTCTGGTTCTCACCCCTCAAAGTGTGACCTTCCAGGCAATCGACAAGACTCCTAAAAGTTTCTAAAATGCGCACCAACAGCATTCCATTGAAAGCTATTCTTCCACAGTTAAGTTGCTATTATGCAATGCTTACAAAACGTAAGAGTATAGTACAGTTTGTATTAATTGGGGGGTGTATTAATTAAATAGCTTGGACAGAGGATGTTTTAGATAAACCGGAACACCCACACAAATGGCGGCTAATGGTCTGCTTTCCTGAATGGCGTTAGATTTAAATGATTGGGCCAGATCTTCAGTGACGCTACGCGCAAAAGCACGGCATAATTAGATTTAGTTATGCCGAGAAGTCCAGTAAATTAACAAGGAAAAACAACGACAACAGGTAATACTTAAATACTTTAAATGCCATTACCAAATCGTAGCTCGTGTATAAGACGCAAAACTAATGTTAACTTAACGTTAGATGCTAATCTGTTTGTGCGCTTTTAAGATTTTGGTTTAATCGCAACAATGTTGCGACTAAAAAACAAATAGACCAAAAGCAGTGGGAAATGTTTATCAACAACTAACTGTTATAACGCTCGACAAAATACGGGTGTATCATGTTAAAAATAGACAAGGTGACTGTTGACAAAAAAACGCTCATGCCCTCTTACTTGTGAATTATATGTAACGCTACTTTTATTGTAAAGCGAAATTGAATTTAAAACACCGGTTTAACTTAGAGAAAAACAATGACTTTGCATAATGAAAAGCATCTTTAACCCCCGTAATGCTTGCGCGGTTTAAAAAAAATCGCAGTTTGTTTTAACAAAGAGGATATTCCTCACTTAAGAAGATCAAAGCATACTCACAGTTTGATTTATATGGTGGCTGTTTTCGTTGTAGATGTGGGATTGCGTGCATCAGCGCTGTAAATTAATGTCGATAGGAGTGTCCTGTAGTTAACTCAGCCCCTCTGCTCTGCTCTCGTGCAGCGAAACCGCCCTGGGCACATTCCGCTCCTTTTGTCTGGACCAGCTTAGATTCAATGGACGATGGATCCTATTGGATTAATGTGTGTCTAGGCTTGTGCTGAGTATTTCAAACAAGAAAATAAAAGGAAAAAAAGCAATAAGGTTAATCCCTGCTTGTGAGAAATATGATACACACCTTATAATATATAAAAGGACCTTACTACATGTTGTTCCCTAAATGTGTGGTATGTGATGTATAATAATTGACAGTTTCCCTTCATTTACATGGACTAATTGTTGTCTTGTGGAACGCTTTTTAATATTTTATTTTATTTATTTATTTGGAGCATAGGCCTATCGCGCAAATAATTAGCTTTCCTTTACCAGCATGGCTTTTAACGCAACAATTTCATGTTGATTTAGTCATTTTTAAGTAAATACGGGGTAACTGTGTCATCATAGCATTTAATTAATTTTATTCCTCAACCCCAATTCATATTCCCAAATATAGAGGGGCCTGAGATTGGACCATCTATTTATGTTAGTGCTACAGCCTTCAGCTGTTCCTTCTATATTTCTGTAACAACTAGGCAAGTCAAGCCCTAACTCGGGTCTGCATAAACATCCAACTGGATACATATGTCAGGGGCGTGGCTAGAGGACCACTCCCCTCCCAGCATGCATCTGTCTCAGTGCAGCGCTTGTGAGCATAGAGAGTATAGGCTACTGGTGCATGTGTCTTGTTGGAATACAAAATTAAAACTACCTTGTTAACACTGCCTTAAATCTTACCAACAAGATTTTTTATTTCACATAGCCAAACTTGTAGTCTTAAAGAAAACTGAAAAATTGTTCAATTGTTCTACAAATATTATGTTTTACTAAATGTTAAAGGTGTTTGTACTCTACTTTTTCCTTCCATGTGATCCTGCAGTCTGTAGTGCTGTATTGGTGTGGTGTGAAGGCAGAGAGTGAGAGCGAGAGCTCATTAAGGCTTTTATTCACACCACCTCTGAGGAACAAGTGCCTAAAACACACCTATCCACATCTTCCTCATTGAGATGCTTTTGTGATATTCAGCTTTGTCTGAACAGCCATGGTGGTCAAATTGTGTCCTCCTAATTTTCAAATTTTCTATTTCTTTAATGTTGGGTTGGAGTGTTTAAACATGTCTTACTAGCACTGAAAAACCACAATGTTTACACTTTTGGGGGGAGGGGGGGGGGGTTACATATTATTATACAGTTTACATATTGTCATTGCTCCTCCGTTTAACAACAGAACAGAATTAGCCCTCTTTTTATATGAAAATAATTTAATATTTTATACTATAAGTAAATAAAGACAAAAATCCAGCTCTTCACACAGCTCTCACTTCTTTCCCGCCCATCTTATCTTTGCGGAGGCTGCTGTGAGATGAACATCTGGAATTTAAAGGATCATACCAATGTAGTCATGTCGAATTACCTTTTTTGAGACCATGTGACTGGCCATGGTGTTTATAGTACGTCACTGATTAGATTTGTCATTCTCTCTCTCTCTCTCTCTCTCTCTTTTATTATTAAACATAATAATTATATATAAAATTACAATTATTACATATTACTCATGAGTGATCTATTTAGAAAATAGAACTGGAAAAAATACAGTGTCAAATGCATGATTATGTAAACCCAAATGCATTATGTTTTTGTTTTACATTTGCCATTGCAGATATTATTTTTTATTATCTTAATAAAAAATATTACAATTGTATTGTGTTGTATGTTGATCAGTTGTATGGTATTTCATGCTATCTTGACAAAATGCAAGTAAAAAAGATTGGAAAAATTAAATGAGCATTGCTTCTCTCATAATTGCATTGACATTTGTCAAATCTATTAATTTGACTATTTATTTTGTCACAATAAAATTGTCAAATAAATACTTTCACCGTTAAACTACCATGATTATTCCTCTACAGGGACTGAATGGGTGTTATTTGAAGCTCTTGGCTTGTGTGCTGCCTGCAGCAGGTCTGATTCAGTGCCTGAATCACATGGCATTGACTGGAGCTGTAGTAATGAGAGGCCATGAGCTCAAAGATCTGCTGTTTACATCGCATAGCTTCAGAATACAACCGACCATGAGATCAAATTGTGGATCATTTTATTCCACAACGACCACATAGGATTTATCCATCTTTGTCTCTCACACACGGTAAGATCTGCATTCGAATTGAATTAGTTTATAAAACAGAGCTCACTGAAACTAATTCTAAATACCGCTAATATAGAGCCAAGTGATTCAAACGTGAATTCACAGTAATGTCCCATTTATGTCGGTCGTCCTGTTTTGTTTATGCTGCTACGCCATGCTTCTGCGGTAACGGGACACTAGCTGCCGCTGTTATTAGCCTAAGTGCTCTCCGACAGATTCCATCAATTCCCATGATTCCACATTTTCATTACATATGTCAAATGATGACTGCTTTTTTCCAAGCACTCTGCTAAAAGACAATTAATGTGTCTCTGTGTAGAAAATGCCGCTTAATCAAGGCTTCATATTGTTTATTAATGTAGCCTTTAACTGTTTTATCTTTCAGTGCTATTCTTGATCAGCGTTTTTATAGTATTTAGTATAGTGTTAAAAATCATTCCCCAAAAAATGATGTCATTCTGATCATTCTGTTTAATTTATAAATAACCGATCAGAATAGCTCAGATGAGTTTCAGATGACTTTAATTGAGATTCTGTTGCTCTTTCATGACTTTATTCATCACATGAGCATGGGTGAATCCCCTGTGAAATCTCAATTAGATTAGCAGCCAACTACTATCACATGCAGCTGATCAGTGTACAGCCCTCATGCATCAAAACTAGACAAACACAAGCTATCCTATTAGGTAAATATCCCCATACACAAAATGACCTTTAGTTTCATTGTAAACTCTGTAAACAACATTATTAAGCCCAAGAAATGCAACAAATAAGCACAATTTTCATTTGTTCTTCAATTTACGTGATAGGAGGATGTGCTTATTTTTCAGTTGTCATGTTGTTCTGTTTTGTTGAGGTCTGAGATTTGAAGACGTTGTATTTCAGGCTATCATGGGATGTCTTTTCCGAAGTGAGGAGATGTGCCTGGTCCAGCTCTTCCTCCAGGCAGGTTCAGCTTACAACTGCGTCAGTGAGCTTGGGGAACTGGGCTTAGTCGAATTCAGAGATGTGAGTTTTATGGATACACTTCTTTATTTACAGAATTACAGTTATTTTTGTATTTAATAATACTAACAGTAAAAACAGACTTGTGCCAACGAGCCTTTAAAAAAAATGTAAAAAATCTTATCGACCAAGCTTTTCTTACTGATAGATTTTGCTGTATTTGTTCAGTCAAATTAAAGTAGTTTGGGTGGCTCGCCCAATATATTAGATATATCTAATACATAAAATATAAGTAAACTTGACCAAAGTTCTAATCGGGAGAAGAATTTATTGAAAGAAGCAGAGATGTCAGCATGTCTCCTGCAAACCCAGCATGTTTCCTTAACTCAGATACTGTCTGTGAGACCAGATCTTTATACTGGGTAACTAATGTGCTACAAACAATACAAATAACACCCTATGAAGAGCCAATGATAGTGTAAGCTTTGATGACCTGATGGAATCTCCCCCGTGGTGAGCCCATGATACATTGACCTGATGCTGAGCTAAAAGCCAGGTTGAAATACAGTTGGCTACAGTTGATTGCTACTGACTAAAGATACACATAATCTTTCACTACAGAAAAAAATATGGGCTCATATACTGCCATCACATTTACAATCTGTCTTGCTCTTTTCCCCTCTTGAACCCAATCTTCTCAGCTGAACCCAAACGTGAATGCCTTTCAAAGGAAGTTTGTTTCAGAAGTGAGAAGATGTGAGGAGCTGGAGAAAACTTTCAGTAAGTCACTAAACGCAACCTTTCAATGACCAGCTACCACTGCAGCAAGCATTATATAGTTATTTTGGTCACTCTCTGACACCTATTCAAATCATATCATAATCAGTTGTGCACATCCTCAACATGTTTTCCTCTCCCTCCATTCCTCAGAGTATCTGGAGCAAGAGATCAGCCGTTCTCTCTATCCTCCTCTGAAAGGGCCTTTACCTACATCCACACCAATTCCATCAGCCCCACAGCCTAGAGAGCTGCTCTCTATTGAGGAGGAGAGCGAGAGACTGGCCAGAGAACTCCGAGAGGTGAGAGAAGAAAGGGGAAGTAGGCTGAATGAATAATTAGTGTTCCAGAAAGGAAATCATGTAGTGTAAGTGGTGAATTTGACCCAGCTTGTCTGTAGGTATCAAGGAACAGGGACAGTCTGCGTAACCAGTTGACCCAGCTCAGTCAGTACAGAGGGGTCCTGAAGCAGAGCATTTTACTACCAACCTCACAGGTAAAAATCCAGCGTTTGGCGTGCTTACCTCCATGTCTCTGAGATATCTACTAGTGCTTCTCATTATGTTCCTCAAGGTTCCTCCTCCAACTCTTGAGACCACAGCACTACTGGACAGCAGGCAAGATATGCGTTTGAGGTGAGGTTAATATCCATCAAAAAGAGAGTGCGATAAACATTTCAGTATTCTAAAAATAACTTTTTTCCATCCTGAAGTATCTTTTGAATCTCAGTGAATCATTTGTAAATCTCGGTGAAAAGATTCTTCTTGGAACCATCGATACAAACAAAGCAGCTTTACTTTTAAGTGTAGTGAGAAACTGAAATGGGAATATTATGGTGCGGTCGCATTAAGCATTTTTCTTAGACATGTTGTGGGTCGTTCTAATAGAAATTTTTGCAATTGGGAATTTCACATAAGGGCATCACATAAGTGTGTCCTTTTACCTTCCAGCTTTAACCCTATGACTATTCAGGTAGGGTAAAGACAGTCAAATCTAGCCTAAACCATAAAGCACTCACTCTCCCTCAGGTTGAAGATCTTCAAGGATGTAGAAGACTCCCTTGTGGTTGTTCATGTTTGAGGCTCAGTTTGTAGTTATAAAGTTTCACAGGAGGCAATCATAACAATAGGTTACAATACAAAGCAGTTAGCAAAATTGTCTAAAGTCCCTTTCAACTTGAACAAAATCTGCGTAGGAAACTTTTTCCCCTCACCAAAACTAGCAGTGGCACAGTTCTATAGAAATTACTGCAATTTGCAAACAAACTTTTTTCACGCAGTTCGCATCTTTTGGCAGCAAGTCATTATATTAGTTGTAATATTGCAAATATTTCAGTGGTAAACAATGCTATTTTCATCTTTCCTGCACAGTTTTGTCACTGGCGTGGTCCATCCGTGGAAGGTTCCAGCATTCGAGAGGCTGCTGTGGAGGGCCTGTCGAGGTTACATCATTGTAGACTTCTGGGAGATGGAGGAAAGACTGGAAGTGCCAGACACTGTGAGTTACATTAACTGAACCGCAAAACTCATTTGGATGAAATTGTCAATTTACATAAGTTATTCTTGCTCACAGGGAGAGATGATTCAATGGACTGTCTTTGTGATCTCTTTTTGGGGAGAGCAGATTGGACAGAAAGTGAAGAAGATCTGTGATTGGTACCTTTTATAGCTTGATTTAATTTAATTTGAGTGTAGCTTACTGTAGTACAATTTCATGATATCACATATCTGTCTTTTCCTAGTTTTCACACGCATACCTTTGTGTATCCAGAGGGTCTGGAGGAGAGAGAAGGAGTACTTCAAGGGCTGGAGAGCAGGATAGTAGATATTAAAATGGTGACTGGACTGTTCCCTTCATTACACAATCAAACTGACATTGAAATAAGAGAAAAACATGTTTTTAGGCACTGCGTAGTCACTTAAAATGTAAGAATTTCATTGCTTTCATAAAAAAAAATAACAAGTGGTACTTCTAGGATTGACTAGAACACAGAAAATATGCAACTTTTGCTTTTGTTATCTGATGTATTTCCAAGTGAGACGGGATATGTGATGAGAAAAAAAGTGTATATACTATCATTCAAAAGTTAGTTAGTTTTTTTTATGTTTGAGGACACTTTAAATTGTTCAAAAGTGACAGTTCAGATTAACATTGTACACAATATTGCAAATCATATTAGCATATTAGAATGATTTCTAAAGGTTCACATGACTAGAGTAATGATGCTTAAAACAGCTAACATTATCAATTGTAAAAATATTTCACAGTATTATTATACTGTATTTTTGACTAAATATGCAGCCTTGGTATGTCTCCTCAAAACACCCCTAACTGTTGAACAGCAGCATATAGTATTATTATAAATAAATGTGCATTTATGAATTGTGCACTGAATATTTAGTAAAAAGCAAATGAAATACAAAGTGTGTTTAACGATACTCTTGTCTGTATGCAGGTGCTGTCTCAGACGGAGCAGTATATGCAGCAGCTGCTGTCTCGCTGCGTGTGTCAGATGGGGCAGTGGAAGATACGTGTGCACAAATGTAAAGCTGTACAGATGGTGCTCAACCTCTGCAGCCCTTCAGTCACAGAGAAGTGTCTCATCGCAGAGGCCTGGTGCCCCGTGGCCAAGCTGCCCCTGCTCCAGAGCGCTCTGATAGAAGGAACGGTGAGACAAGACTCTTTCACACAAAATGAATTACAAAGTATTCAAGTATTTACGAGTAGTACAAGAAGTATAGAGCGTAAGGGCTATAAATGCCACAATTTACTTATTTTTTCATTTACAGCTGGATTCGGGGCATAGATCGTTTTTTGTCCGTTCTGTTTCTTAGAGAAAGAGTGGGAGCAGCGTGGACTCCTTCTACAACCGTCTTCCTGCACCCACATCTCCTCCAACACTCTTTAACACCAACACATTCACTTCTAGCTTCCAGAACATCGTGGATGCTTATGGTGTGGCCAGTTACAGAGAGGTTAACCCGGGTAACTCTCACACACAGTCACATGGAAAGGCACAAGTCAGTTTAGTTTGAGATAAACAACCTACGCAAGATATGGAAACCCATCCGAGTAATTGACTTGTGTTTGTTCCCTTCTCAGCTGTGTACACCATCATTACTTTTCCCTTCCTGTTTGCGGTGATGTTTGGAGATGTTGGTCACGGATTGCTCATGACATTGGCTGCTCTGTGGATGATTCTGGAAGAAAGAGATCCTAAGATGAAGAATAACACTAATGAGGTTTCTTTCGATGGAAACATGCTGTATTTTAGTTCTTTGATGAATATAAAGTTCTAAAGCATTCTTTCTCAATAAAATATTTCTTAAAAATAATCATTATTTAAAACTTTTGCACAGCAGTGTATCTGTCTGTGTTCTCTTATGCCATAACTTTCTAAATTGCACTTCAGGTTTGTACAGAATTGTATACTTTCTTTTAGATTTGGCGTATGCTGTTTGGTGGGAGATATCTGATCCTTCTGATGGGGTTGTTCTCCATCTATACTGGGGCTGTTTATAATGAGTGCTTCAGTAAAGGACTCAGTCCTCTTTCTTCTGGCTGGCACCTCAAACCCATGATGCAGCACTACAACTGGAGGTACATGCACACTATTACATACAAGGCTAATTTTAATGACAACTATATTTTTAGCAGTATTCGTGCAGGCAATGTTTTTTTTTTTTTTAACAAAACTCAAAAAAAAATTCATTTTATTAAGAATGAGAATTTAGCCAGTATGAAGAGCATTAAGATACCAAGGTCAGTGTTTATATATAAATAAATGGCTCTTCCTATAAGGTCATCATGGTTCTTCAGACCACTCAATTAATATGAATTATTATTATTATTATTAACATTTTGAAGCGTCAGTGTTTTGGATGCATAGACTTTCAACGGGACGAAATAAATAGAAGAAGATCTAAAAAATCTGTACATCAAACCACGAGAAGCACTAAATGAAACTGCAAATACATATTTTCTTTTTTTACACAAGTGTCTAAACAAGCCTTTAGACCCTTCTGCCTTGAATAAAACACAGTAAAAGCACATACATTGCTTTCTTCTACAGTGTTAATGGTTGTCAGGATGTTTTGGACTTCCTTTCCTTTTTGATGTGGTTAGACAGATAAAGATCTTGCTTTTTGGAATAAGTGTGGTCACATGTACCATTGTTTGGCAAATATTCATAAAGACAATGCATTTCACTCAGTGCACACACAACAGTGGGTATTGAACAGGCACTATAAACAAGCATTTGGAGCAGTGGGCAGCCATTTCGGGGGCTGGGTGCCTTGCTCAAGGGCTTAATGAGTGTGGAAGAGAGCGCCACCTACATTTCTTGCCAGTCCTGAAACTCAAACCCACAAACTTCAGGTTATAAGTTCGACTCCGCACTATAGTCATTTCAGTAGACATGTGTGCAATTTCATGTGATGGCTAAAGGTTTGCCTAAACAGGTTTAACAGTGGGCTCAAGCTGGACAAGAAGATTTGCCGTGTTGACCACCAGAAAGTTGCTTGGCTTGAAAGTGTCTTCTTTGTGAGCTTTGTCACTATTGACAAGAGACAATGGACACTAATCAAACAGACATATAATCTGTAAAACTTATCCATGACTTCAACTTCCCTGTTTCATCTCATTTCACACTCACTTATGCCTTCTTTCTTCTGGACTGGTTCAGTGATGAAACTTTGAGGAGCAACCAGTACCTCACTTTGGATCCGAATGTAACTGGAGTATTCCGGGGACCATATCCATTCGGCATTGACCCGGTAACCAGGTCTTTAAGCAAATCACCTTTGTGTGTCTAGCTCACTCTGAAGTTTGGATTTGACTGTATCTCATTTCCTGGTCATTAGATCTGGAGCCTCGCCAATAACCACCTCACCTTTCTCAACTCCTATAAGATGAAGATGTCAGTCATCATCGGAGTCATCCATATGACTTTTGGAGTCTGCTTGTCTTTCTTCAACTACATGTAAGCCATAAAGTAGAATTCATTTTTGCTTGCATTGATTTGCTTCATATCTTTGATCTGTTCTGTGGGTTTTTTCTTGGCGTTTTCCTCAGGTACTCTGGGGATGTGAGCAGCATGGTCCTAGTCTTGATTCCTGAGCTAGTGTTTATGCTGTGTCTTTTTGGGTACCTTGTCTTCATGGTGGTGTATAAATGGATTGCGTTTGGACCCCAGGATTCAGACCGTGCTCCCAGCATCCTAATACACTTCATTGACATGTTCGTGTTTGCTGAGAACCCAGACAACCCACCACTTTATACAGGACAGGTGAGACATTCATACTGGTCCTTTCAACTTTTTGGTATTGTGCTATAGTTTTCTGTCATGACTAAAGTGTACATGTCGTCTCACTGTCTTCAGATGATAGTGCAGAGAGTCTTAGTGTGCTTGGCACTGCTAGCAGTTCCAGTGCTGTTACTGGGAAGACCACTCTTCCTGTACTTCAGACACAGGAATAACAGGAGAATGGTAAGTAGGGTGAAATAAGGCTGTTCTGGCATCTTTACTTAAAAATAAATTAATAAACAAAAATATATATATGTTTTTATACAAGTGTTCACCAAGGCTGCATTTATATAGATCTGACCAGATGATGCCTTTACCAATAAGGGGCTGTTGCTCTTGTGTAGAGTGTCCTCTCATACTGCAATATCTCCCATACTGCCTGATTGAAAGGTGTTGACCCCGCCTCTCAGTTACAGGAGGACCAGTGCCCCCTAGTCACAGACACCAGCTCTATAAACACTCAACTAGGAGACCTAGAGGGAGGACAGGAAACAGAGGATCAGGTGAGAAAGAGAAACGATCAAGACACATTTCACAAGTTCAGCATTAGAAGAGTCAAGAAAAAATATGGGATTTGCTTTTTAACCTTTACAGGAGTTTGATTGCACAGAGGTGTTTATGTACCAGGCGATCCACACCATAGAGTACTGCCTGGGCTGCATCTCTAACACTGCCTCGTACCTTCGACTTTGGGCCCTCAGCCTCGCTCATGCACGTATGCAAACACAAGCATCCACGAGTATTGCATGTTCACTTATCCACCTTACATTTTTCATAAAAGTGAGTTCTGCCGTAATGAATATATGAGGCTGGTTCTAGTGTTTACTGTACTTTAAGTCTCACACCCTTATAGAAAATACATCTGCATTGCAAAATAAGGTAGATGCTTAATTAGTTCTGTATTTGTGTGTGTTAGAGCTGTCTGAGGTTCTCTGGGTGATGGTGATGAGAATTTCACTCTCGTGGCATGGCTATGTAGGATCCGTGGTACTGTCAGTCATCTTCTCTGTCTTCGCCACGCTCACTGTCTCTATCCTGCTGGTAATGGAGGGTCTGTCAGCCTTCCTACACGCTCTGCGTCTGCACTGGTGAGAATATAAACTAACTTGTGCAGTGGTTCTCAACCAGGGATCCACTAGGAGTCCCAGTTAAGATTGTAATATTAAAAGTTACTGACATTTTAAATATCTCACAAATTTTTTTTCTCAGAATTATATGGTCAGAATTCCCAGATATTAAGTCAAAATTCTGACTTCACAACTTGCAATTTCAAATTCATATCTCAATTCTGAGAAAAAACGTGAGATAAAAAGTCAAAATAACCTTGTTTTTTTCAGTCACGGTAACACCACTAAGGTTCATTTGATCGAGACTAACCACCCCGTCTCTCTTACTGTCAATCACTGTCATACTAAGCACTCTATAGGCTCCCTGAACCCTGCAGGGGGAATCGTGAAGTACACTAACCATTGACTTATAAACTATGGGGAAAAAGCCAATGGCTATATGTTACCCACATTCTTCAAAATAATATTTTGTGTTCAGGAAAAGTAAAAAAAAAACAAAAAAACATAGAGGTCTGGAACAACATAAGGGGGAGTGTGTGGCAGAGTGACTGAAAAAAGCAGGGCGGATGGTTAGTCTCTAATCTACACCAAATGTGTAGTTTTTTGTGTAGAAGTTGACATTAGTTGATATTCATTGAGATATACACTATGAAGCATCAGTCACCAGTTGTGTGGATTCTGACACCTTAACTGTATTTTCAAGGTGTGTGTGAAACACTCTTGAAGAAGAGTTTAACTTTTTTTTCTGATTTGATACAGGGTGGAGTTTCAAAACAAATTCTACAGGGGCTCTGGATACAAGTTCAATCCCTTTTCCTTTGCGTCAATTCAGCATCTAGAGTAAATGTAAATATTCTCAGTAAAAATGTTTTTATACTTATATTTTAAAGCTGGATGTGTGAAGTGACTTGTGGCCAGGTATGGTGACCCAATTACACACACACACAGAGCAGTGCTGGGAATTCAAACCTGGGACTCGAACCTGCAACCTTTGGGTTACAAGTCCAACTCCCTCATTTATTACATTGGAGGGTTTTTCCACCCTGAAATGGAACTTTTGTCATTAACTCGCCCTCATTTTGTTCCAAACCTGGATGATTTGGTTTTGTGGAAAACAAAATGAAATGTTTTGAAGAGAAGATCCTCGCTGCAGAGCCATTGAACAGAGCTTGAACTCCCCTATGGGTGCAGATTAAAGGCTCAAGCAAATAGATCTTAATGCAAAGCATAATGTATGATTTACATAAATGCAGAATACTAATAAAGGCTTTTGTAACTTCATGAGATTTGTATTCTTCATGATCGTGGTTCCTCACAACCTCTTTACATGCAGCAGATTTTAGCATTAGTTTTGTTTTTTCTAAATGCAAATTAAATCTTTATAGCCCATGTATCTTCTTCAGAATAATGTAAAACAAATGCACTTTTACCTAAAAGTGGTATTGAGGCATTTAGAAGATTTGTATACCAGAAAAATAAAATCATATTTAAATTCTGCAGTAGATCATGAAAAAAAAGCAGTATTATTAGGCACTATATTTACCATAAAATGACTGATATTGTATGATTTTTTAAATAGGTGTATGTAATGCAATGCATGTCTGTTAGATGCACAACTTCTAAACTAATTGAACAGATTGTCTGCTCGAATCAAATGCTAGTATTCAAATATGCTAATGAATTCTGTGCTAAAATATGTGACTTAATAGGCGTAAGTGCAGTTAAACACATCTTTTGCTTTCCACTTTTTATTTTTATGCTTTTTCCATGAAAAACAAAACAAAAAAATGAACATTTGTTTAAAAATACCTCAGAAAATAATTGCTATTGTGTTGCTACAAGTTGCACTTAAATTATAGCTTTCCAAGGGTAAATGAACAATTGAGCCTTAACAGTGAGTTTAGACAGGACAGGAGAATGCAGGTGAATCGCCCATCTGAGAGGACAGCAAGCAGAAGAACAAAACAAAGAAAGTGATTTTTTGTTTGGTATGAGTGAGTAAAAACTTAGTGTGGCGGGTTAAATGTCCACAAACATCCAGGCAGCAGAACCTTCAGAAAGGTTGAACGACCAAAATCTGTGTTCAGACATAAAGTCACTAAGAAAGCACGAGTGAACGATCTGGATCGGTGAAGTCTTTATGATTCAGATTCATCCTGTGCTGCCACTACATTCTTTGATTAAGTTGTGGCGGATGAGAACTATCAGGACGTGCCGTGTCTGTCATTTCCTTTCTCCTTGCTTCAATTTGCTGCAACGTCATTGGCCATACCTGGACCGAATCCCACCTGGGTTGGATTGTGAAGTTCAGTTTCAAGCTTATCAGCAACATCTTCTGAAGGAGTCGCTTTGGATTAGGCTGAATGCCCAGAGAAGAAGAAAAAGCCACGCGCTGGATATGTCTGCATCGCTCTCATTGGTTGCAGGAATAAAATCCTCCACTTTGCTCGAAGACAGCGCTGAAAATAACCCCTCCTGTCAGCCTGTTTTTACACTTCTTCTAGGACAGCGGCCACATCCTTCCATCCGTCTCTTTTCTTCAGCCTCATCCTCCCATTCAGGCCAGATGAGCCTGTATTGAGTGGGATGGAGCACTCGTGAGCTCGCTAAGCAGAGCTGTGCGGAGACTGTGTGTGTATGTATGTGTGTGTGTGTTTGTGTGTGCATGTTATGATATTCTCTGAATGAGTTTGTCCTCGGTCAGACAGAATGCGGTGCAGTAAGACAGGTCAGAGATGAAGTTTTCACAGCCGCGTCGAGTCATGTTCCTACAGCCGCGCAGATCCAGCAGAGCCAGAGCTGATAGTCGCTTCATATAGGACAGACAAGCATCTGTCAACTTATTACACCCTAGAGAGAGAGAGAGAGAAGTTTAAACCACAAACTGAGAGCACCAGAAGGATCAAATACAGCATTACATCAGTTGCTCATCAGTGGATCCTCTGTCATTCTGATGGCGCCCATTCACTACAATCTAAACAGCTGACAAAAACATCACAATAACCTTTTAACATCCAACTGTTGCTTCCAGTTAAAATACTTTTTATCCATAATACTGCTTTCTGCTGTGAGAAAGTCATCTTGTCTGAATCAGGAGAGAAATATGCACTGTTTGCAAGCACTGCCTTGATGATGGATTTGTTTATTACAAACTCAATTTTTCACTGACGGCTTGGATTACTTATGGATTATTGTGATGTTTTAAACAGCTGTTTGGACTCTGACGGTACCCACTCACTGCAGAGGATCCATTGGTGAATAAGTGATGCAATATCTCTAAATCTGTTTTGATGAAGAACTCATTTCCATCTCCAACGTCCTGAGGATGAACAAACTGACATGAAATTGAAATTTTTGGGTAAATTATTTAAAGGTTTACACAAATAAAAGTTAATACCATATATCCATATAGAAAAAACTAAAATCTCTACACTGAATGTGCTTAATTCAATTCTTATTTCCTTCGTGACAGGACGAAGCTAGAAATGTTTCAGTTCGATTAAATTACAGATACAGTTCATGAAATGATTTTGCCTCCTAATTTGCTTCTTATTAGAAATAAGTAAGATGTAGCGTAATTTAGGTTTAAAATAGGATTAAAATATGGTGATGTAGAAAAAGGCATTAATATGTGCTTATAAACAGCAAATATGTAAGTAGTATGCATGCAAAGTAAATAGTGAGAATTAGACACCACAAGCTTAACATAACATACAGAAATCTTCAGAAGGTGGAGGGTACCTGAAAGATTGAGCTGTCTGAGTGTGTTGCGAGTGTTGCAGCCGGTAGCGGTGAGAAGGTTGATGGACTGGTCTGTGAGCCCCTGGCAGTGGGACAAATCTAACTGGCGCAGAGAAGGCATATGTCGGACGATCATCTTCAGGGTAGAGTCATTCACATCCAATCCAGCCAAGCGCAGAGTGAACAAACCTCTCAGCCGACTGCGACTTTCACTGCCTGTGCATGTGTGTGAAAGAAGAGAGTGAATTTCAGCTCACACTAAACAGTCTCATTAATAAGGATTACAAGCGTCTCACCTGGCTGCACAATGAGGTCTTTTATTTGGGAATCTTTCACACCCACGGCCCAGCTCAGGTCAAGAGTTCGCAAACCTGGACAGCTCTGTGTACTCAACGCTGACACGCATAATGACGAGCAACCTGACATCGTTAGATCTTTTAAACCTGTGGAAAAAATTAAATGGAGTGTGATGCATCTTTTATTTTTAAGCAATTTTAAGTTATATATTGTTAAGCTATAAAAGGCTGTGATTTGGGTAAACTGTACTTGGGAGGTGATGAATGAGCCAGGCAATCTGTTTCTTTGATACGGGTGTCCAGGAGAGGTCAAGTGTCACAGGTTGACGTTTTATGACAGCTGACAGAGCCTGAGGACTGAGTGCCCGACATCGACTCAGATCTATCTGTGTCCATAAGCGCTTATCACAACACCTGCAACAAGAGAGAACCAAAACAATCACTCAGAGAGAAGAAAAAATAAAGAAATTCACTGAATGATCAAGATCATGAGCTATCACAACTACCAACCATGACAACTATGCCTTTTAAAATAGTGTACTACCAAAAGTCAAAAAAATAAGTTACATGTGCAAATTAGTCCTTTTAGAGGGGTGTGTGCTATATAATATCATAATTGTTGTTTAATCAACATTGCAATTTGTGATTACTTTTGCATATATATAAAACAAAACAAAAACTCTCTAGAGAGTGCAGGCAGACACTACATGATGATTTACGTTAGACTACTGAGCAAGAACATTTAGGCCTCTTGTTATTTTGTGTCTGAAAACATGAGGACCACTGCACTGCCTTTTTTGTTGACTAAAAAAAAAAAAAAAAAAAAAACTGTGCCGTCGTCTTTCTGTTACTAGGCAACCACCAAATCAGCTGTCCTGTCAGTCTAAACAAAGAATTATAATGCAAGCAATAAAATTGTTTGGTTTTGATTATTAAGTAACCTGTCAAATTAGCAAAAACCTTAAAGGGTTAGTTCACCCATAAATGAAAATTCTGTCATTAATTGCTCATTCCAAACCCACAAGACCTTCGTTCATCTTCGGAACACAAATTAAGATATTTTTGATGATAACAGAGAGCCATCCACTCCTCCATAGACAGCAATACAACTGAAATGATCCTGGTGCGATGATAGGAGAATACTTTCTATTGCACAAAGAAAACAAAAATAACTTCACTTACTCAATCCATTTTTCTTCTGCCATTTTAGAGAGTATGCATACGCTTTCTCGAACCATAAAGAACCGCAGATTATGCACATGCTTTCATTTTCTGGATGTAAACAAGGCTGATTATGTCAAATACGTTAAAGCTTATGTATACGGTGCATTGTGATACTCTCAAAAATGGCGGAAAACATAAGTCACGGAAGAAGAATGGACAGAGTAAATGATGTTATTGTTGTCAAGTATTCTCCTAGTATCACAAAAGTGAAGTTGAGCCACTGATGTCACATGGACTGTTTTACCATGTTTAATGTTTTTACTACGTTTCTAGATCTGGGATCATTTCAGTTGTATTTCTGTATATGGAGGGACCGGTGGCTCTCTGACATCATCAAAATGATCTAATTTGTTTTCCAAAGATGAACAAAGGTATTATGGGTATGAAACAACACGAGGGTGAGTAATTAATGACAGAATTTTCATTTTTGGGTGAACCAACTTTTTTTTAAAAAATATAGCTCCAGGTATATATAAAAGCTTTAGGAGTCAGTTGTCCACAACTGTCCGGAAGCTGCCAAATTACCAGCACAATAACATGCTCAGCAAAATATCATCTAATTATCATTATCGACAAAATTTTAGAAAATATTAATATTTAATGTTTTGTCAATATCGCACACACCAACTGAAAACACCGATCATGAACTAATTGCGTGTAAATTAACAGATTCACATGACTCTAAAACCCATACATTTAATTAATTACATGGCTGACTTTGTGATTATGGTTAGTGCTATTATTAAAACTTAATTATTTATCTGTAGTGTGTAGTGTGTAGTGTGCCTTTCGTCTGAAAAACAAACACAAACATGAAATCAAGGAAGATTGTTCAAAAGGATCTGTTGAGGATTTAACTGTAACTACTACACTCACCACTTGTACCAAGCTTTGCAGACTCTCATACACACAGCCAAATCTGCCCGACCCAAGTAACGGAACACAGACATCCAAATGTCCTTTTCACAGCCACGCTCGTTTCCTACATCACGGAAGGAAGGATGAGAGAGGAGGGAAGGAGGAGAAGAAGTGGTGATGGATGGAGGAGGAGGAGGTGGAGAAACAGAGGATCGAGAAGACATCGAGGATGGTGAAGCTGTGTCTCTCTCTCGACTGTCCTGGTTGGAGCTCCGCCTCGTGTGGCGCCTGGATGCGTGCACACTTTTGGACTGAGAGAGGCCATTTCCAGCTGGTGTTGAGGTGCTGTTCCTGAGTCGGGTCCTGGGTAGCGTTTTGCGCTGGATGAAGCCAGGGCCACTAGGTGTTCGGGGAGACATAGCCGCCTCCAGCTTGGGTACGATGGAGCCGGGGTCCCGTTTGGCTTTCGGAGGACGCTGGAGGGTCACAGTCAGGTAGGAATCGTTCAGCAGGTCATCATTCAAGTCTGAGACTAGCAAGACAGGTGGGTCAGGATCAGAGTCTGACTGGTTCTCTCCATCCTCATCATCTTCATCTTCCTCCCCTCCATCATCCAAGTCTTCCATCTCATCGTCCTCTCCTTCAAAGTCCTGTTCCTCACTGTCTTCATCATCATCATCATCATCGTCATCATCGTCATCATCGTAGTCGTCACCTCTCCGCCTCCGTCTCCTTGAACGATGCTCCTTCTCTGAACGGCCAAGATGTCTCTCTTCGTCGCTGTCATCCTCATCATCATCATCATCCTCATCATCCTCGTCGTCGTCGTCGTCATCATCGTCATCGTCAGTTTCATAGCGCCGTCGTCTCATGTGGGACCCTCCTCTTAACCTCACCCGACCCCCTCTTTCTCCTCTTGCCCCAAGTCCCCGCCTCATTTTCAGCGAACCTGTTGCCAAGCTGCCTCCCCCTCGACTCCCTCGATGCGAGGAGCCTCTCCAAACACCTCTCCTACCAGCTCCATAACCTCGGCGGGACGAAGAGACCCCGCCTCGGACGGATGACATCTTGCCACTGTCGTCATCACTGCCTGAATCGTCATCATGCTCCATACCATGTCGCCGATAGATCTTAGCCACACGAGGATCAAGAGATGAAGACTTGCGTTTCTGTAAGAGAGAAAAGAGAAGAAATAAGAAAAAAGGCACACTAAACCCATATAATAGCAACCCATTTTGGTGCATATCTCTTTAAATGATAATGAGCTACTGCTCACCCCTTTCTTCCATGGGCTGTTAACACAAGACACCTGAAGTTCCGTCTTAGACTATTTAGGCTTCAGAGGTGGTCTTATTGAAATAGCTAGATATCCATGTAGAAACCTGCTGACTGAAAAACTCAGTCCCATAACAAACCGGTTGTGTTTTTTTTAGCTTTTCTGGCATGAAACTAAATGCAAAAGTGAAAATTTCACCATATGCCTCCTTCAAACAAATGATTTATAGAAGTATATGACAGCTGAGAGAAGATGTGATTATATGCGTATGCAGAAATGTGCAATATACCCAACATTCCCCAACAACACGTTAGGTATTCTATTAAATTAATTTTCTTCTTTCTTTAGATTTCTTGACAGTTTATCTTTTATCATTTAAAAAAAAAATTTACCTTATCAAAAATATGAGTACAAGTTAAGAATTACCAATTATTTTTCATCTTTATACACCTTTAAAATGGGTAGTTAATTACATATTTTTTTAGTTAATTAGCCCTACAAAATGTACAGTTTTTCCCTTTAGAAAAATTGGTGGTTATTTAATTAATGTGGATAGAGCCTAAAAGACAAACACTACAATTGCATGAGAATGTCAAAAACAGTGGAAATGCAGTTAAAGGGACCTGTTTGTAAAAAGATAAATAAAACCTTGCTAAACAACTAATATAAAAAAAAAATCATCTAACATTTGAATTATAACAAAAGTCTGTTGTGGACATGCATCCACTTGCTGTCGCATAAACTAGCCAGAACATTATAACATTATAAATGTTGCTTTTTCATTAAAAATGTATAAAACCATTCAAGCACAATTGTCCAAACAAACAAAATGGTACGTACATGTGTTTTACCACCTTCCAATTTTAGCTGCAAAATAGAATAACATGCTGTGGTTAATTATGAACCTCAATAAACAGTGATGAACACATCAGGGTCACTGAAGGGAAACACACAAGCTGCAAACACAAAGCTGATTCTGAATCCCTCAGTCAATCAAAGCAGTGGGGCACAATGATGATGAACAGGGCAGGGTGGATCAAAAAGAGAGAGAGAGCGAGAGAAGACACACATGGAAAAAAAAAAGATGGAGAGGGGGTTTACTGCAAGAGGTAGAGAGAGCAGGGAAGGGAATTCATCTAAGCAGAGCGGAGCGGCTGTGCATGCGGCAGCAGTGGTGTGAGGAAGGCGGAGCCTCTCACCCGCTTCCTGAGCCGCTGCTCAGGGGCTGCGGCCCGTTTCTGGAGCGACCCATGTGAGAGAGAAGAGGGGGGCCGCCCGACCCCGTGCCATGCCCCGCCCTCGCCCCCTCGCCCCCCTGACCCATCCTGTGCCGTGATGTCATCACCGCTGCCTGACGACTGGCACACAGGAAAACAAGCGTTACTGTTACACACGCAGATCGAGTGTGTACATCACAGTAAGCTCTCGGCATGCGTCTTTCTACATGGTGTGAATGAGTGTGTATGTATGCAGGCCTGCAAAAGCTAGTAGCATAATAACAAACACTCAAAGCTTTCTTTGTTTCAAAGGCCTGAATAAGTATTCAAACAAGACAGGGAGAAACCCTCTTTGAAACTGTGGGTGTGAGGGTGAATGTCTGTTCTTGTAAAACTGCGTTTTACCTCAGAATCTGTGTCTTTGCCTATAACACATTTAGGACACTCCCAGCAGCTCGGCAGGTCTTTGTTTACCACTCCCTCGCCAGATGTCTACACAGACAGAGGACATAAGATCATTACACCAATCAAACCATTTACTGTACAGAAGAAAACATAATGGACTGGCATTGTACATCAATAAGAACATACCCAAGAAGCTACCCATCCCACAAAGCATAACAAACAACATATTTCTGTTTCCTGTGTTTCCTTCAGGGGCTGCATCAGGTCATACTCCGCAAATGCAGTCACTTCCTTAACACCGCCCCCCTCGCTGATTTTTAGTGACTTTAAGCAGCCTCCACTTTTGGAATGGCAACAGCATTTCAACGTAATTTTGTCAACTAAAACTAGATGAAAATAGTCGTGGATAATTCTGACAAAAATAAGACTAAATTATTAGTTAATATTAATCAGTCTGATATTAATCAGACTTTTAGTTGACTGAAACTTGACTAGACTAAAAAGAGTTTGAACATGGCTAAAACTAATAAAAACTAAAATGACAGCGTCACACAAAGACCAGGCTAAAACTAAAGTTAAAACAGACTGCTAAAAACAACACTAATCAGCATATTAGAATGATTTCTAAAAAAATCGTGACAGTGAAAGCTGGAGTAATGGCCTCAGAAAATGCATCTGTCATTAAATGACAAATTATATTTTCAAATATTTAAGTATTTCACATGTATCCAAGGTAGCACCAACAGCTCTGATTGGTGGATCTCTCTTTAAGACTCTGGAAAGTGTTGTTCTGAACTAGAAATTTGTCATTTAAACTGGTCAATCTCTTCAAAGCTCAGTCAGTAATGTATTAGCACCTTATGGACAGACCCCAAGTTATTCTTGCTATACAAATGAATTTCTCTATGGAGAACATGAATAAGATTTCCACTTCTGAAAGCCAACTGTTACCCTCGGTTGTGTTGAAAATGATTTTCTGAAATCCACACTTTGCAAAGCCTCTAGTTAGGGCTGCACGATAATCATCGCGCATCTTGTGAGTAAATCCGGTTCTATAATCAGCGGAAAATTCCATCAGGTGCGTGGTCTTACATTGAGCCGCAT
>JAUCMS010000001.1:16789899-16801215 GCA_032357445.1 Enteromius radiatus
AGTGAACAACGGCTCTGCGTAGTGAATGCGGCTCAATGTAAGACCACGCACCTGATGGAATTTTCCGCTGATTATAGGACCGGATTTACTCACAAGATGCGCAATAAATATCGTGCGATGATTATCGTGCAGCCCTACCTCTAGTCACAACGCTGAAAGATGAATGAATCTGAATAAAGCATTTAGAGACGTCTATTAACTTGCTGTCTGTAGTAATAATGCTTGTACCTTCAAACAGCTAGGATGTGTAATCTGAGCACAGTTGGAGCACTCCATGAGCTCTTCACCAGTGTCCTGGTTGCCTTCCCCACAGATCTCACATACAGCAGAGAGTGGCAGACCAGGCTATTGAGAGACCACGGAAAGACATAGTAGCGATAGTAATCAATAAATGCAAACAAAGGAAGGCTGCATTGTAAGTAAACTGCACAATTGTAAAGACACTCACGGCGAGACACTGGCGCAGCACACAGGTCTGTTTGAGTTTGCCAGGGCCACCAAATTTCTTCATGTCTCTGCAGAAGTTGCAGTCGCCACATTCTGTGCGCAGGCATGCCTCGCAGCGTTTACAGCGCACTCTGCGCCGTCGCAGGACCGACATGTTAGAGGCTGGTTTGACTGGCCGAGGAACAATGGGTGTGGTTGCCAGCTTAGGACGAATAACAGGTGGAGGGGGAGGAGGGGGCTGGTACCAGGGGGGCTTGGGAGAAGAACAAAGAAAAATCTGAGGTAAGTGCTGCAGTGTGATGGGTTTAGCAGAGAGAATATTCAAACAGAATTGTTTTATCCATCATTATGTCCCCTTTTGATAGCAGTTAAACTCAAGCTTCATTTTTTTTTTAATTCACATATTTGGACAGTCACAGTCAATGCAGCAAAGAAAATATTGCTCATAATAAAATCAAAAAGAAGACAAAAATGGATATTTTGATTGCACCAATAATTTAATGTATGCAAAAAGTAAATTGTCTGAAACTAATTTTGATTACTATCATTTTAAAAAGTCAGGATTTGTACATTTTTTAAAACAGATAATACTATGACATTGTTATTGTTACTAATTTGAATCAAATTTATTATTCACTGGTACAGAATGAAATTACAAACATTACAAATGATAAAAACTGAATGATAAAGGAAAAACTCAAAGTTTTTTTCTGGAAACAAAATTAAACCATTTAAAAGAAACTAATACTGCGATCTTACCCTTATTGGCCATCTGACGATAGGTTTTCCAGTGTAAGAGAGTTTAGGGGTGTCATTGGCATGTTCTTTCAATAATGCCTGAAAGACAGAAAACAAAAACACTTACTAAACTTCAAAACAACTGTGCCAACTAGATTCTTAAACAACAAAATCTAATGCCAACCACTGACATCTTGTATCTCAAGTCACAAAATCACAAATATCACACCAGAAAGTACATAAAAATAACCAGAAGCGTAAAGAACAATGAACATGAGTTCTGACCCGTATGTCGTGTAGCAGGGCAGCAGCGTTGTGTATTCCTGAAGGCACGCACTTCTTATGTGAGGGCAACGACTCCAGCTTCCCCACCAGGTGCCACAGCCCCTCCAGCTCAAAAGGAGTCAAGTGAAGCTTCACTCCTGGTGCAGTAGGTGGAGAGGGAGCATCGCGGTCATCTCTTTCCTCTTTAGCATGTCCATTTAGTACCTCACAGCCTGAGTCTTCCCGCTTCAAGCCTGTGTATTCGATTCAGAAAAAGAGGAGCAGAGTAAAGCTTATCTGTGCTCAATACAGTCAGATCTATCAGGATGTGAATGTGCTGTTAACGTACTGACCAATTCCCAGAGAGTATTTCTGGAACTCAGGGATGAGATGGGAGGTGTTGGTTATGCTGTACAGATAACGCTCCAACACATACCAGCACATCTCATAATAGAATGGATACCGAAACTTAGCTGGCACCTGAGGAACAACCACAGACCATTAACATTTCTTATTAACTGATTATTTTACAATGTAAAAAAAAATATATGCATAGTACAAATGTGGAACAAAAAAAATGCTGTATGTAATTTCTTATTACTTTATCTCTTAAATTTAGGGTGAAATGTGACTAGGTCATGTTATTGCACATTTTGTGAGATTTACTTACAAAATAGTAAAGGCCATAAAATCTCATGCAAATTACACAAGAAAACAGAAGTTGCATAAAATGCTGGACTCACCCTTGTCCTGTCCTCAATGCTGCAGATGTGCAGTTGCATGGGGATGTTGAAACTATGTAGAAAGTTCCCTCCAAACACAAGTGTGTCTACTGGAGTATACACTGCATGGATCCAACCTAAAGAAAAAAAAGGTTTTATTTAGGTTTAATTGACAGCAAACATGTAATTTCAGAAAGTTAATCAAAAACTAAAACCATGGAAACACACGCTAATCTAAGAGATTACAAATAAGCACGTAATATAAAAGTCAAGTGTACACAAATGTGCGCCCCTGTATGTGCTCACCTGATGGGATAATGAACGTGTAGCCCTGCTTGAGCTCAATCCTCTGGCAATCAGTGGCCTTGTCACCAAGAAAGATGTCACCTTGTTTCCCTGACAACACCCAGTTCTCATAAAGCTCCAAGTTTTGTGGCGTGGGTGGGATTAACCAAAACACCTGTGACAAACACATCCAAGTCAAACATAAACATACTCCAACAGAAAACAATATTTTACATTGTAATGTATTTCACAATATTACTGTATTTATTTAATAAAATAAATGCAGCTTCTGTAAGCATAAGACACTAAAAATATTTTAAAACGCCCACTGATCCAAAACTTTTAAACACAAGTGTATTTATACAGTGTTCTCTGACCTTGCAGCCTCGCAGTATGTGGTACCACACAGATGTGCCTCCAAAGTCTATGTGGAAATCTGTGTAACAGCCCTGCACGCTCATTAGGCAGTACCTGGAAATAGAACAGGCAAATTGGAAATAGGAGAAAACTAAACAATGGTAGATCTGACAGTTGTGAAGGGTAAAGATGGAAAGATGCGCTGATGCAGTGACAGATGCAGGGATTGCGCACAGGCCCAGAGGAGGTTAAAAAAACCTGCAGCGTCGTTGGCTAGGGATGGCCACAAGCCCCCTAAATACTTGGCAATGTCGACAATGATTAATCATCATAATTAACATGTGATCAAAAATATCTCTTCTTGATGTTGTTTACAGTTGCGTTTTGGCCGGTTCCTTGCTGATTGGTTAGGAATAGGTTGCTGCTTTGTTGAATAACAAGAATGAACAAAGAGAGCTGTGTGAGAAATGGGACTTCTTTCCAGGTGAATAAACCCTTTTTGTTTTAAAGCCTTTAGGATGTAACATAAGCTATATTTAAGGATCTAATATATGCTCACTTCTGCACTTTGGGGTATTGCATCTCAGTGATAGAGTTTGTAGAATCTCTTTGTCTTTCTTTTAAGTGTCTTGGCCACATGTTGTCCACCCAGTCAATCATGTCCACCTGTAACAACACAGAAAAATATCTATCACAGACTGATCTTAAAAAAAAAAAAAGTTGGTGTGTTTTAAAGAAATAGCTCACCCAAAAACTAAAGTTCTGTTATTAATTACTCATCTTCATGTCGTTATAAACCACAAGACCTTCATTGACTGACACTGAAGTAATCTTATAGCTTTATAAAAATTAAGTTCAACCGCTAATGTCACATCGACCATTTTAATGATGCGTTTACTACCTTTCAAGGTCTAGGACGTGTCAGTTGCATTGATGTCTATGCAGAGTCAGAAAGCACTCGGATTTCATCAAAAATATCTTAATTTGTGTTCTGAAGATGAACAAAGGTCTTACAAGTATTGAACCATGCGAGAGTGAGTAATTAATGACTGAGCATCATTTCGGGGTGAACTACCCCTTTAAGCGTTAAGGTACCTACCGTGGCAGGTCTTTTGACAAGGCTCTCTAGTTTAGTGTGGCTAAATTCAAGGCTGATAACATTATAAAGTTTGTCTCTCTGAGAGGGAGGAGTCTCATAGTAGCGCCTCCATTGCGCCATTGACATCTCTGTCCCCTTCTGAGTAGCCACATCCATCACGTCAATCATACGCCGACTTCCTGTAAATGGAGACGAGCAGAGAGGAGATGCTGAAGCACCACTGATGCTAGTCAACATGAAATTCAGCAGCATTTCCAACCACAATAACACTTACCTACAAATAACTTCACATCATTTACACTGAAGTCTGAATCGGGCATTCTAAAAACAAGAAAATTTTGCAAATTCAGACTAAATTTAAGTGGAAAACATCCTGAAACGTGTAAAGGAAGGACAGAGAGGAAAAATAAATTTTTTCAGGAGAATCTTACTTAATGCCAAGTCCTTCAGGTCTCTCAAAGATAATGGGGTCCCGGAGCCCACATCTCTGGACGTACTCAAACGTGAGGTCTTGAAAAACAAAACAAAACAGGTAACGTTAAATTACATACTCCAAGATCTTTGAAGAGTTCTATAAAAACACTGCATCTCTTTCTCACCTTTGCCCTCCATACGTTTGACTCTGTCTGAGTTGAAGCGGGTGTTGTGAAGCTTCTCCTCCAAATCGAAAGTCCTCTTTCCATCGATTTCGTCGTCGGAAATGCCATCGTCTTGGTAACGTCGCCGCGTGCCAGACCTCTGTAAGACGACAGAGCGAGAGAATGAGACAATGAAAAGCCAATGCCAGAGCAACAGTATTTCTCTGCATACACTCCTCCTCGTCTCCTGAAGGCTGAACAAATGTTGTATAACTACCACAGCTTCAACTTGTTTGGTTATTTGAGCGCACACCTACACTCTCACACATACATACACTAACGCGCCCATCTCGAGCACTAGCCCACACAAACCAACCATTAATAAGACAACACAAATTCACTAAGAAGAATAATTCTCTTTTCAGTCTTTGCTGTACACTTACAGACATTTCTTTATTTCACCATAATACCTTGGTTCAAAATTGTATACATTTTATGGCAGCACTACATGTATCTTTCACAGAGAAGTCTATATACTTTTGTATTCAAAGCAAGAAGTGATGCATTCACAAATGCCACTGCAGTACAGATAATTATCAGTGATTTATGCAACACATACAGTACTGTTCAAAACAGGGGTTGGTAAGATTTGTCCTCTTATGCTGAAATTGAAGTGTTTTGTAAGACCTGATAGTCACTTTTAATCAATTTAAGGAACCCTTGCTGGATAAAAGCATTTTTTAAAAACAAAAAAACTACCTAATCTCAATATTTTAAACAGTAGTTTACAAATCGTGGATAGAATTTCTGCTACAAAGAGAAAAACATACTATTTTGAAATAATGCTTGCAACGTTAATGATGCTGAGCTCAATGAGACCAGGTGAGTAACACACACACACACAGAACAAAACAATAAGACCCTCCTCTGCTCGCCCTTGCCTCTGCCCTCAATGTCTCTATGGTGATGTGGAACCACTAACCAATCACATGCTTCCTGAAGCCCTGCCGTCACACCCTCTCAACGACATCGAGCAAAAAAAGAGGGGGAAGAGGGAAAAAAAAAAAATCAATGAAATGAATTGGGTATGACTGTGCAGTATTATAGAAAATTAGCAATAAACCCCTTCAAAAGAGGACTGATCAAATCACGTGCACCTCTATGAGAATGCAAACAAAGCCCTATGAAATAAAACCCTTCATATTAGCAGACAACAGTCAGAACACACCAGATGATTATTTGTCTCGTAACTCTTTATTCAACAATTGGGAATTGTACTAGTTTTTTTATTTTTTATTTATGTATTTCAGGATCTGTGTTCTCTAGCAATACAATTGTGCTTTGTCTGGTTGTTTCTGAATGCAAGAACATACCCTGTGTGTACGCCTATCTAAAACTGCTGTAATAAACTGAAAGTCACCATGTACACCATGTTCCTATTCTTAACCAATCAGACAGCAAGGAACCGCCCAAAACGCAATTGTAAACACAACATTAAGAAGAGATATTTTTGATGACACATTTATGATGATGATTAATCATTGTCGACATTGCCAAGTATTTAGGGGCTTGTGCCCATCCCTAGCCAACGACGCTGCAGTTTTTTGTTTTTTTTTACCTCCTCTGAGCCTGTGCGCAATCCCTGCAGCCGTCACTGCATCATTGCAGCTTTCCATCTTTACTGTTCACAACTGTCAGATCTACCATTGACCAAAGCAGCAAATGCAGAAACAGTAAAACCTATACTGCAACATGCCCCCATTTGACACCAATAGCTAAACACAACAGGGGAACACAGAAGGGGATGAATCAGGACGGAGTATAAAAAAAGAAGGACAATGCAACTAAAGCTAGAATGAAACCCTTCCACACGCATTATTCCTTAGGTTCTGATCACATCTCTCTAAGCGAGGCCCTAGACTGCAGTGCGCTAAGAGGAAGCCCTTGTGGAGGGCAATGAGACACTACACACCTCGCACCTTCAGTGTCACATCTTCATCCCTCTGCTGGTTTTTCCTCTTCCTGCCTCTGCGTCTCATCAACAACATCCCCCCGTCGACAAGCGTAAGGATCTCCTGCCCGTTCTCCATCCCTGCATTTCTTTCAAAATGAGAAAATCTGCCGTCTGTTCTCCTCTGTCATCCTTTCGCCTCTGCAGCGCCCCCTCCCAATCCTCTCCCTGTTTCCGCATGTCTGATCACATGGTCTGCTAAACCAATCTAATCATTCGTCCTCCACTTCCCCAGCCTCTACAAAAACAGTCTGCACGCAACAATCTATCCAATCCCCCTTACTTTCAATCACTGTCCTGTTCCTCAGAAGACAAATGTTACAATCCAGACAACATTACAATTTCAAACCACCTTAACATTATAGATGATCAATTCTAAATTCTAATCTATATGGAGCAAAAGACTGATGAATCTTTTTAGGGCTGCAAAACGATTAATCGTATTTAAAATAAAAGTTTGTTTACATACTATAAGTGTGTACTGTGTATATTCAAGTATACACGAAGACTAAAAATACAAAAAAATATTTGCAGGTTTATATATTTATACATAATTTATATAATATATAAGTACTTCATTTATAAATCTAACATTTTCCTTAATACATACATGCGTACTTAAATAAAGGCTACATAATAAATACACACACACAGAGTATGAAACCAACTTTTACTTTGAATGTGACTAATCGTGATTAATCATTTTGCAGCCCTAAATCTTTAAACCATCTTCTACTAATTCTCTACAATCACTAAGTCAAAAGTATAACACAGTAATAATTTCATGCATGCACATTTTTTTACACATCAAGTAGGATTTAAGGATACAAATAAGAGTGTTTTAAAATGCAACTTAATCAGTCAGTCCTGTATTGGTTTTAATAAATTACATATTGTTAAATTCATGTTTAGTTATACGCATTTATATATTATATTGGTTGCTTTTTGACAATCCCATGTGAGGTAAATGGTGTTGTTCAATATGCTTTTAAGTGGCATGGGTGAATATTATGAGAGAATGAAACCTAGCAGTTTGGGTCAAGGGAATGAGACAATTTTATATTAAAATTAAAACAATAAAATAAAAGGAAAAAACTATAAGAACGGAGTAACAATTCAAAAAAAAAAAAAAAAAATCAATACCTACTGTACTGTATCCAACCTCTCCACGAGTGACAGACTTGCCACAGTTTTCAAGAAATCTTTCATTGACATCTATTCAAATTTTTAAACCGATACAGAGTAAATAAAAATCTTAATAAATTGTACTATTGACGCCTGCATATTGTTTTTCATACTCTGACGACAGCACTACTGTAGTAAACACTGCCGATATTTTAACAGTTAAGCTGAAGTTTCTGTTAAAATGCAGTGTGTACATATACACACACAAATGTACCGTCCAAATCAAAGCATTTTATTTTTCGAGTGTCCACTGTGCTGCACTTACCAGTCGCTTGCTGTAGCGCGGCTTGGAGTCGTCCATTGTCAGGATAAAGAGTCGAGCGCAGCCCGCCTGTTCAAGCGGCGAGCCAAGAAACGCGCTTCTGTCACTTGATCGCGTTAGAAATAACCGCCCCAACTGTGTTTGATGGCCACTTTATCACAGTGTCCGTTCAATCGAAATAACGCTACGTTACATAAATATTTGCTGTATAAAAATCACTGTTTCAACTAGTTGAGAACTCGTCAGCGGGTTCGTTCACACAGAAACGGTTGTTTTTTTTTCAATACTACAAAAATAGTATTATAATCTCACACAAACATTATAAAACGGCAGGTTACTAAAACAACCATGAAAGCTATGTTGTCAAGCTAAGCGCTGATGATAGTGAACGAGCATCAGCACCAGCTAACCGACCGCTAACCAGACCAGATACACGGTCGTAAAAATATAAAAATTACAGAGCGATATGGGGTATTGCTTATACATACGGCTTATATGTACAGCGTCTAATATTTCACTCAACCACAGAGGGTGAGGCGAGAAATGAGGAGCGTATTTTTATCGAGTAACATACGCTAATCCTGGTTCAAGTTTCAAATAAAACCATATTTCCACAAGACTTAAACTCGGGCTCACAGTGGGGAAAATCCAGCGGTTAAAACAGTCCTCGTGTATTTTTTACTATTAAAATGTGCACTCCGGCTAGAATCGTCTAATAACTTTTCTATCCTAAGTGGAAGTAAGCATTATTTAGACAGCTCCACTGTGTGAATTCACGACAAAGTTAATGTAGTAGATCATTCGCCGCCATTTTCACATCGTCACAAAAACACCAGGAAATAGGCCCCGCCCATTGTTGGTTCAGGACCCAATCACAGACACGTGCGACGCCATCGCCTTTGCTTTCATTGGCTAGTGTCGCTGTCACTTCATTGGGAGGCGGTGCTACTAGGCAAATAACAGTACACGTGACCAGAGGAGCCACGCTCTCATTGGCTGGAGATGTACGCCGATCAATACAACTACACAAAGATTGGTTTTTATGTGCTGAAAGTGTCGCGTTGCCAACCAATCAAATATTAAATATCAACACACTCACTTCAGGCAAAATTTCTGTAACAATGTAGCTTTCATCGTTACGAGAAATATTATTAAAATGGATATTTTAAAATACCTTCGATCTTCCTTGGCTTGACTTCCCATCGCCGGCGGACGTCCACTCCATGACTGCATATAAAGCTCTCGCTTGGGTCGTCTGGTCAAAGAAATCTACATTTCTTTCAAATTAGCCCGTTGACAAAGCACGAACTTCACATAAAGACTTCATTAAATCCCCGACATTTCATTTGGTCCGGTAAACTGCCTGGAAGAAGTGTAAACATTGAATCGTCGGTAAGCCACCACAGGTAACTCCGCATGGTAAAACTTTTCGTTAAACCCAAGTGATCAGGAAGTAGTTGCTGATTGGTCAGCCCTCAGCTTAACGCGCAGCCACTCATTGGACTAAACAGCTGTCGATGATAACTGCACAGGCAAAACCAACTGCAGAAGAGTTTCTCTCAGAATTAAAAACAACAATAACCTACTTTTTTCTAAAAGCCTGGATAAAAGAATGAATAACACAGATTTAATACAACCCTGGTATTTTAATCACAATTACTCAGTCGAGACAACTATGGACTATGGTATAATTACTTTGTGCTTATAAAATATACAGTCCCAATTTTATCACGAACATAATCTAACAAGTCAACTAAAAACAAATCAACAAAGAAATAAATCAACTAAGTGCTACTCATTTACACTAATTAAGCAAATACTCAATAAAGACAGAACCACATTTAATCTCACTGAATCTTCTATCATTACATTTTGACTAAATATTTGTCATTGCTAATGTAAATTGTTTCACTTTTCATTTTACAAAAAATTAGACCTTAAAAAACAAAATGTAGCCTCTTATGTATCTTTTAACATCACAGATACTATATCATAAGTTCTCAAAACACAAAGAAATAAAAGCAATATTTCATACCACAGCTCTAAAATAGACAGCTTGCACATCACATTTTATCGTGATGCCTCTAACAATGCAAGGCCAGTTGATAAGACAGGAAGAACGTAGAAGACAAAAAACAAAATTATGGGAAAATGAGATGAACAAGCACTGAAAAACATGTTGTGTGTGGGGAGATGTGTTTTGGGTTATCTGCGTTAAGATGCTTCTCTTGATTCTTGACAGAGACGCGACCTGGAAAAGTAGACAAACTTTTCACCTGCAAAAGACAGAATGTCACTTACAAATGGTCAACATGGCGTTTTATGAAGTTAGGTTTTACAAATGCTTACTTTGCCATTTATGTCAGCCAGCTATACACCAGAGAACCACCGATGACTGCCAGAATTGTGCAACACAACATAATCATCATTTTCTTCTACAAGGGTGTAAGTGGGCAGCCAGTGACAGCATGATAATGATAGTGGAGAAAAGCAAGGGTGGGGGGATGATTGGGAAAGAAAGATTTGGAAGGTGTAGACAACAGACATACAAAGATGAGGTTGAAATTATGAGGAAGAAACAATAGAGAGCAATACATGAAGAAAAACAGAAAATGGAACAATGAAAATAAAAAAAAATGCTGCAAGAAAATAACATTTGAGAATCTCAGTATTGGTACATTTAGTACAAAATATACTCTGAGTGGAAGTGTCATTTATTATTTGACACAGTTGTTGTAGTGTTATAATTTCCCAGCTCACCCTGCGTGCTTCTTGCTGGAACTTGGCAGCCTTTTTAGTGTCAGCCACAGCTCTTTCCACAAAACCCACAGACTGGTCCATGTTGCTCTCAATCCTGTCAATCATGCTTCCCTTTTGTCACATAAGAACAAAATGGTGTCCAAAAGCAGTTTTAATTCTTAGATCCTGAAAACAGGGCTACAGCTTTTCATTATTCTCCTGAAAAGACAAACACACGTACCTGATTTTCCACCAGCACTGCAATGTCCACAAACATGTCGTGCAACTCTTTTATGCTGCTTTCCAGTCGTATAATATCTTTGTGTCGTGCCTCAATCTCACTTAGGGCCTGTTTTGATATCCCAGAGTCCATAATCTTAAGAGGAAAAAAACTTTTTTTTTTTTTTTTTAAATGAAAGTGACATTCATATAATCGAAATACAGCACAAACAGTGAAATCTTTTTACAATTCAAGTTATTTTCTTTTTTTTATATATATTTTTAAATAAATTTTTTGTACACTGCTATCATTATTTTCAGGATTCTTTGGTGTATAGCAGGGCTTCTCAATCCTGGTCCTGGAGGTCCGGTGTCCTGCAAAGTTTTGCTCCAACCTTGATTAATCTCAC
>JAUCMS010000001.1:16816909-16834382 GCA_032357445.1 Enteromius radiatus
AAAAACGTGATGGACTCACGAAAATAACGACATAAACGTGACCCTGCCACGAATAAATAGATTAAATTACGTGACTATACTGTGTTTCACATCCCATGTTCAGGTACGATAAAGCAGAAATGCTGTGTGCAGTGTTCTGGGAAAACAGTTACTCCGACATGCTGGTTTACATCCTCTGCGCCTTCTCCATCTGCATCTTCGTCCCACTTATCCTCATGATCTCCTGCTCCTTCCTGACTTGTATAGGCTTAGGAAAAGACTGTTCCAGGTTTGTAGAGTTGGAAATGGTGAACAGAGAATATTTTAAGCATTCGTATGAATATGCTTCATTCAAAAAAGAAAATTTGCTGATAATTGACTTACCCGCAGGCCATGCAAAATGTAGATGAGTTCGTTTTTCATCTGTAGAGATTTTGCTTCACTTGCTCAAAAATGTACCTCTGCAGTAAATGGGTGCCGCCAGATTAAGAGTCACTTCTGGACAAAATACTAATCCATAATAACTATTCTTCTAGTGAAAAACTCAAATTTTAACCAAACACAATGGTTTGAGGTTAAAAACATTTTATAGATTTGTGTATATAACACACAGAGTTTTGCTTTACAAGCTTATTGATGGACTGGATTACTTTTATATTTTTATTAGCTGTTTGGACTCTCATTCTGTTGGTACTCATTCACTGTAGTGAATACATTGGTGAGCAACTGATATTTTTCCTAATTATCTAATTTCCTCAGACAATTTAAATGTCCATATTTGATCTGTTTGTAGCCAGGGTGACCTGTCCTCTATAACACCACTGCTGGTGATCGTATATCTTATCTGCAGTATTCCCTTTGCTGCATCTGAGGTAAGAAGAGTTCATCTTCTCTTCTGCTGATTTTAGGGTCACCCCATCAAAAGCTTGGTTTAAATGTGTTTGTCCAAATAAATCATATTGTTTTTATTCTTGCTGTCTTTTTAGTTAGTTCTCCTTGGAAAGTTTGATTTGTCCCCATCTCCTGAATGGCTGCGATCACTAGCATCAGTAATGACGTATCTGGACTGTTCTTTAAACCCGTTTATCTACTGCACAAATAAACACTTCCGAAAACAAGTACTCGCCCTCTTATGGAACAAAAGGAGAACTTTTCCTGATCCAGTGCTGACCGGCATTACAAGGGTTGAAATATGATTTACATCCAATAATGTGATTTTTAGTTGTTGTTTTTTTTTTTCCTGTGTAGAACATTTTGTAAACCATCTCATTGTGGTTTTATTAGGAAAAATTATACTCTGTCTTTAGATGTTTGCTGTGATATGAGTATTTCAATAAAGGCTGGCAGTTTTGTTTTAATGCATCAAGTTAAGGCATATAATGCCAAGCTGTCTATAATCATATATATTATATTTAATTGTTAATTTACATTAATTTTGTATTAATCTTTAACTTGACAAACCTGAAAATGAAAATTAGGACATCATGAACTACACACACATCAAATTTTGAAACTGTACATGCACGCACTGTTTTTTATGGTTTATGGGGACTTTCCATAAAATCAATTAATTAGTTATTTTCTGACATTATTTTGAACTGAACAAAGAAGAGCACCAAATTACTTTGTGGTTTTACACATCTTTTTTTCACATTAATCATTAGAATTTGTACATAATCTGTACATTGACATATTACTTCCGATGACAAGCCAAAATTAGGGTTCGTACGTGTTTTGTTCATTGCCTTATTATTCACCTGAATAAATGTGTGTGCATTATGAAGAGCGTTTGTGTGCATTTTCACTAAGCCGAGTGAAAAAACAAAAGCTGTAATGAAACTGCAGAATGTCGCAAACTTTAGACCAGAAATGTCCAGTAAGATTTTGAAACATCCAGTACTCCGCAAGAGAATGATCCAGAAGCTTGAGAACCACGAAACCAGCGCAGGACACAAGGGCCAAGCAGAGGTAGCGCATGGACGCAGCGTCTCCGAGGCTCGTCTGCGCTCGGACACCTTTGAACACGGCGAAAGCTATGTGACAACCTAGAGCTACTTCAAACCCTCGGTCAAAAAAGAGCGCCAGTCCATAGCTGGGGATAGAGCACGACTCCACCATCAATGCGTAACCGGACGACCAGCCTTTCTCAACGACATGACACCACACCAGAACCCACGCAAAAATAGGTAAAGTGAACCACTGGTCCAAAACAGAGGGCGCGTGCCGCAAGGTGGCCAAGCGGACCCACTGCACCGGGCCATAGGCGACTGCCATCAGCGCAAACACGTCTTTGGTGTAGACGGCTGCGCGGGTGTCTCTATTGTCTGACAACGGTTGCAAAATCCAGTAGATACCTAATAAGATATATCCCATGTTTATCAGACAGTTAAACGGCATTGCCAGGAAAGCAGGAAGGTTGTCGACTTTCCTTTCCGCATAGTGATCATAAGTGACATCCACCAGCACTTTGTCGAAAATATGTGTGTTTGCAAGCGCAATGCAAAGCAGGAAAGGTATGAGAACGTGGACGAGCGCCGACGTTGCCATTTTCTAATAAAAAAAAAGGGACAATCCAGTTCAAAAGCACAGTAGCAAAACACGTGGAATGTTGTGTACAAAGTGCTAAACACTGCTTGCTTCCGTGAAATATAGATCACGTGATGACCTCTGCAGCCTTTCATTGGTTTCGACAGTGAACTGGAAGTGTAGCGTACAACCTTTCTGCTCATGCTAGTTTTGTATATAGCAGTATGGAAGTTATTTGCGTGCACTGTGCAGTGAGCATATTTTAAGTATATGGAATAGCCAAGGTTTGCAAAACTCTTGTAAAGCACCCGATCTTTAGACTGGAAAACTACAAAACGTCCTACTACAAGCAAGTCCTTCAGGCTTACTGGAAAACTACATGGCAGTGTTTGAGCTGGAATATACACTTGGAATCTATATTTGTGACCCTGAACTATGAAACTAGTGATAAGGCATATCATTTTTTGAAACTGAGATTTCTACATCATGTGAAAGTTGAATAAATATACTTTCTATTGATGTAACTATTGCAAATCTGGAATCTGGGGGAAAATCTAAATATTTGAGAAAATCAACTTAAAAATTTTACCAATGCATATTATTCATCAAAAATTAAGTTTTGATATATTTACGTTAAGAAATGTACAAAATATCTTCATGGAACGTGATCTTTAATGTCCTAATGATTTTTGATTTTAAAAAAGTAATTAATTTTGACCCATAGAACATGGCTATTGCATATCAAATCAAATCAAATATGAAATTACATTAACATATTATAATGGTGTTATATGAGACATAAAATAATCTCATCCAGTAAATCTTTAACACTTGGAATAGTCACATACTGGGGCCTTTCCATCAAAAAATGCTGAGAACCGCAGTATACTCTTTACAGCACTGTTTACTGTAAGCAATGTAAACATGTTTTCACTGGAGTGGATGTGTATATGAGCACATATCTTTCTGTGAATGTGTACTGAGATATGTGTTTATATATGAACGCATATAATACATGGATCATTAATGTTCAGGATCAAGAATGAAGTCCAAAGAATAAGTGGAAAGTCCCAGAAAGAGTTCTTTAGACATTCCTGTTTGTCAAGTTTGTCTGACCAATGCGCTTACTTCTAGCTGGCCAGTCCTCCTACAATGACAAAAGGTTTCTTTGGCACTTCTTATCTTGAAATTTTTTTTTTCTTGAAGAGATTTCCTGGTTTTCTGTTTACATGCAGACTCTACAGTAAAGACTGGAATCTACTGAGTTTAATATGTGAAAAATAACATGTTAAGACACATTCACATTGTGTTTAAACTGTGGGCAAGTATTATTGAGTTACCCTGCCTCTAGGTATTACAAACTGCTGCACAATGTACTATTAACAATGTAAATCTGTTTAATGATATAAACACAAAGCTATTTAACGTAGCTTACAGTCAAGAGCTTATATTAATTCCATAGGCTGAAAGAAGGTGGAACGTGAGATAAGATTTAGAAAACAGGTTTTGGCAGTACAGAAATGCTAGACTATAATAAGGAAGAAGGCAGTGACTAAGAGACAAAGACACAAGGTGCTTCACACAGGTCACACAACTACTTTGTGTGTGCTATTGATTAGTTTGAAGAAAAGAGACCATAAGATTTAATACACTTCACACTGATGAAGCAATGTTGGATATGACCTGTAGGATGAATGTAAAGGACCTGTAAGGATGAAAGAAATGAAAGAGAATGGAGGAGCGAACAACAAAGGTATGAAAAACAGCAGATGCTAGATATAATAGATAAAATTCCTTTGCAAAAGTGGGTTTACATTTTTAAAGTGCCCAAAAGATCAGATATGATAAGATTTGTATGATATATAATATATAAGAGTCAATGACATGTAACTTGTTTTGTAAACAAAATACAAAGCAGTACTACTGGTGCTATATTCTTAAAAATAAAGGTTTGCTTGGCATCAGTGGAATCTCTAACACTCACGCAAAACTTCTATAAATGTGTCCTTAGATTTTAAAATTGTTACTTATAAAGGGTATTTTAAGAAATGTTAACTGAAAGTGCCTTAAAATGTGAATAATGCTCATTTTATGAGAAGATAATATGACTCTTTTTATGCAGAGTGATGTGAGGAACGTTCTGCAGAACGATATTCAACGACTGCAGTCTATGCTGACAAAACTTAATCTAAAACACGAACACCCCAAAACAGATGATGTTAAATTACACCCAGATACGGTCTGTAAATGTGTGTCTTACAATTCTCCGGAGCCTGAAGGAAGTATAACAAATGACAAAGACAGGAAAGATAGCACAGCTAGATCTGATGGTGATGAGGAGCAAGCAACTAGGAGTTCTGACACGGAAGATAGAAATGAAACTGTTGAAGAGCTTCCACATGTGTTTCCTAAATGCGAGAGGAAGAGTTTACTCCCTAATGATTTGCCCATAGAAACCCAGGTGGCAGAAGTAACTCGGCAGCCAAGTGAAAGTGAGTCTTTGGAAGACAAAAAGAACAAAGAGATTGAAGAGCACATGCCTGGAGCTGCATTATCGACCAACAATCCATCTCAAGAAACATCTGCACACACAGTAGACTCTGAACAACTTGGGCTGAAGCATGAACCACTAGATGAGGCTTGTGGTGGTCCTTCAAAACCAGTCAGTATAGATATGAGCAGGGTTCTAACCCATCAAATTGCTGTGAATGTTACAGGAAAGACAGCAAGGTCCGCTTCAGATCCAGTGACCCCCAAGCCTCAAGAAAAGAGACCCCTCTCAGCTCCAAGTATTTCAAACCTATGGGAATATGAAAAGTATGAAGATGTGGTGCCAGACAAAAGCTTCAGCAAAGCTGCTAAGATATTGGGACGGGAGTATTCAGACGTGAGCATCGGAAATGTGGAACATGACAACTCGGTCACCAAAACGCACAAGAAAGGAGTGAAGAACAAAATGAAGCATTTTACTCAAAAACTGATAGAAAAACTTAAAGACAAAAATTATTGTGAGCACGCTGAAAGCAAGAGCACCCAAGACAACGTTGAAGAAGAAGGACAAAATGTATGTTTACTTCCTCTTAAACTAAGAATAAACGTAAATCAATGAATACTTTTTTTAGTTCATATTTAACTATTGCACTTAAGTGTTTTTCAAAGCTAAATCACAATTAATCACCTTGCAGCCGAATTCCTTGATGGTGGAAGCCGAGGCCCAAGATATTCCACCACCACTTCCACCGAAAAAGGGGAAATATGTTTTCTTAGACAGGTGGGCCATTCTAAACATAACAATCAGTGTTATTTTAGTATTATATTTAAATACTGTTATGGTATTTGTTAATAATTTGCAATCATTATTTTAGTTTAAGTTTTAGTCAATTTTTCTTAAAAAATATTTGTGGATTTCTACAGTCCTGTTCCACATATACATACTATATACTTAATAGTTATTGATTATAGTGATCACAGTAACTGGGTAATAACTAGGTACTTCCCCTAGACCTAACCTTAACCTAATATACTTCTTAGGTAAGTACATGCAAGTGCACAAACTGTAAAATAAAGTAGCTTTAATGTATTTCAGTTTTAGCAAATGTATTACTTTTTTGTTATATTTTATTTCAATTAACAAATGATTTTGAATATATCTAGGTTTAGTTAATGACAACTCTGCAAACCACATCTTCAGATAATGGAGAGATTATGGAAAGAGTTATTTTTAATAGGACAATTGTGTATTTCTGACGATAAACAGCCAAATTATACAGACTCTTATGTTTGGCTTATTTTTATCTTTCAACTTTTTCCATTTGAAACTTTGTTTACAAAATCTACAACACTTCCTTGACTGTAGCGTTGCTGGTCAATCTATTTATAAATCACTTATTTCTAGTTCTATGACATTCCTTTCATCTGAAGTGACAGAACAAATCAAACACAAGCATGCACGTTGCAAGGTTTTAAGGTGTACCTTAAGGTATTACAGCGTAATTATACATTTAGGTACTGAGTAATATTAATTAGTGTACTTATATTTCAATGGTTATGATTAGGGTTTGGTTTCTATCATGTAATTATGCATAATTTTTTGTTATTAATACTAAGCAATGTAACATGTAAATGTTCCCTGCCCTATAATGTTGCATGTTAGTCCACATAATCACAGAAAACCTGCTAAAGTGAACGGCAATGATCTGTCAAAAGATTAACAGGGAAAATATGTATTGCCTCTGGTGATATCGCGGGTTGCACACTAGGTGTGTTGTTAATTAAAACCACTGTGTCATACTTTGACGGAAGGTTTGAATGTACAAATAGATTTAGGGATGAAATTACCTACAAAATCCCGTGTTTCGAGTTGACTAATTATATTAATCAAATTTTTCTTGACTTTCTGAGCAGAAGATTTACCCTAAAAGACTTCAAACTGAATCTTGAACCAATCAACCTAATGGAAGAAATATTCACATGCAGCGAATGGCTCAGTTACTTGCCCATCCAAGAAAGTCCAGCTGAGAAAGACACTAGTGATCAGTCAAATGATGTTCTACAACCAGAAAAGACCATTCAACTTGATGTTCCTCTTCTGACACCAAAGCAGTCAGAGGACATAAAGACACCAGAGGAAGACATAAAGACACCAAAGCAGAACCAGTCAGCGGACATAAATGACAATCAAGACAATGTTAGTGATCCTCAAGAGTACAATGTAGTGAACGGTGACTTGGATGTAAAACAAGTGGAACGGGATCCAAACATATTTGCTATACCTAAGGCACTGCTAACAAAAAATCCAGTACAACCAAGGGCTTGTATGTTAAACAAATCAGATGACATCTATGACTCTGTGGACATGTATATTATTCCCAAAAATGACATTCCATTAAGAAAAAGAAAGGCATCGGATGCTCCGTTGGACTTTTTAGCTGTCAAGGTGGGGAACACTTTTGTACATTTTCTGTAGTGAAAGTACCTGGAATTGTATTTTAATATACAAGAGACCATTTTGTTTGTTTTATTTTAACTTACTATGTGGAATAAATGACAAAAACAATTCTCTCTCTCAGTCGTCTCAATTGCTGGACAACTCTGCCCTCAAGAGTCGCATTCGTCTTAGCAAAAAGAGACACCACAGACCACCCAAAAACCACAAAAAAGGTGAGAAAACGCTGATGAAGGAATTTACTGAATGTGAGCAATGAACATGACATTTGTTTCGGTCACCGTGACTTTGCCAAGTAACAACATCAACATCTTTTGTTGATCCTGGATCAACATTACTGTCCAAAAATATAAACTTACCCCAATCCTTACCCTTAACCCTACCCCTACCCAAAATGTATGGCTAAAATCAGTGGGAAATGATAGCTGATTAACAAGGGTGTAGAAGCACCTAACCATGATTATAAGCCTAAAACAGATATTGCCAGAAAAAGTATTCCTCAATTCTGATTGGTTGATTGGAATGTTGATCCAGGAAGATCTTGTACTCAGTGACATCACGCTAACCCATTTGTTTCACTGGTTTTCTCTTTCAGTAAAAACAGAAATGTTGAGTGCCATATTCTACAATATTCCCCCGCTAATCCTGAAAGAATCTCCTGTCAGCGCATCTCCACCAAGTCACATCCCCTTTTCTACATCTCCTCCTCTGCATTTACCATCACGTCCATGACCATATCAGCTATCATCTGCATTCGACAGGTCAGTAAAGTCACAGCAGCAGTCATTAGGCTATGAAACCCCAAGGCAAAGCACAAACAGAGAAAGACTGTATTGCATCAAGTCTATTTCATTGTTCATGTGATCATTGTACTTATGCCTTGTTTTATATTTCCTCTGCAGATTAAAAAATACCTCCACTATAAAGACTGGAAGTTCATTGGCGTGCAAAAGATGGGGGGGACATTATGGATAATCCATCTGCGAGAAAGAACCAACCTTTTTTACATAACAATGATTTTCATAATAATTTTCATTGATATAATGATTTGCTTTGTCAGTATACAGTGTCATAATCAGCAGTGGTGAATAAACAAGTGTATTACTTCAGTAGTAAAAACAAATACTTGTTTATTCACCACTGCTGATTATCTATAAAGAACAGTTAATCATCTTATTCCACTGGCCTTATTATTATGCAATTGTGCAAAATATAATGTATTATTATCATTTAATATCATGTGTGTGTCTTTAGATTTAACTAATGAATTGGACCCTAAATCACCAATATGTATTACAATTAGTGCTGTCAAATGATTAATCACTATTAATCGCATCCAAAATAAACATTTTTGTACACATAATATTTGTGTGTGTGTACTGATGTGCAGAAATGGGAAATAACGTAGTACAAATACTTCGTTACTGTAGATTTTTCTGGTATCTGTATGGGTACTTTACTTCACTAATTATTTTTCTGACTACTTTTTACTTTTACGCCTTGCATTTTTACACAAATATCTGTATTTTCTACTTACATTTTCAAACCAAGCTCGTTACTTTAGTTTTGGTGGATCCATAAAAAAAAAATCTTGTCTATCAACGCGATTCGGCTCGCTCTCGCTCCGCGTCTTTGGTTTCTATCAAAGTAATCAATGCAAGAGACTCAAGAATGGAGTGGATCAGAGAGGCAAAACTACTGACGTGTTCAGGTTCAGGCCAGTTTCATCTATAAATAGGCTGTAGTTTTGTGTTCGTTTACTTAGTTAAGAATTAAATAGCTAGCAACTCTAATTAGGATGGCAGCCACATGATTAATAATATATACTGTAAACTAAACTAAATTACTATCATCACTCAAAATACTGTATGATAAAGGACAGAATTTTTATTGATGATTTAGCAGACAAATGAGATCTAGAGAGATATAATGGAAAGTGAAAAGACTGAAAAGGAACATGGAAGTGAAGGTGCAGTTCGATGGTGAACATTTAATTGTTTATATATATATATATATATATATAAAAATTATGCAATGGCCATACAAAAAAACACCCCAATTTGTTTTGGGTGAATGGGATGGCCTGGATTAGTGTGAGATTTCCTGCCCTGGGGTGGAGTTGTGTCCACCAGAGGGCGCTCCAGTCTGAGCTATGCCCAGCTCACAGACTCCATTGCCCATCATGCCTCACTCCTGGGACTGATCACAAACAACTGCACCTCCTACAACAAACATACTGAATACACACACACTGCATAAAAAACACTCTCAAACTTCCATGCTCTGCAAAGTCTTGTTTGCATTCCTTTCCGTGTTTATTTTTACTGTGGTTACCTTGGACTGTTTACCTGGTTTTTGATTGTTTGCTGCCTGCCCCGAATTCTGCCTTTACACCATGATTCTGTCTTGTCTCCATTGCTCTGTTTGCCAGTGTTTGACCCTGCCTGGTGACCCTGATTAAATATTTGTGCTGCACATGGATCCACTCGCCCCTGTCTCGTATGTTACAGTAGTCTATATAAATACAAACAAAAGCATTTATATTTTTAAGAACAAATTTGTTATGTTTACATATTTAATATATTTATATATAATTGATATAAATATGCAAATACATTAACAAAAAAACGTTATTTTGGATGTGATTATTCGCAGTAGTTTGTCAGCACTAATTCATTCAAATGTGTTTTTACAGTTTTGAGTTGAAAGTTATTAAAGGGTTTATATAGTGTGACATTCTGGCTCTTCCAAGTTTGCTAATGCTCGTGGATAGCGGGCATTATTTTTAAGCTCCGTAAATCAGGTGTTCTATCCATCTATATGTCCTCTGAAGCAGATCAATGTTTTTTTGTAACAAAAATATTTACAGTTTTCAAATTATAACCTATTGACTTCCATTTAGCTTTTTCCTCGAGAGCACCAAGTTCAGTTATTTATGTTATAATTTGAAAACTACAAATATTTTGGTTACAAAAACCCGTCGATCATATTGTAATAATAGATAGTGAGATATAGCCATCTTTCCCCTGTATTTATATACTTATTATGGTAACCAGACTAACTATTCCCAAATCGTATCATTATTATTTTTACCAAGAGAGGGCGCTGATGAACTTTACCTGGACCGACAGAGTGCTATTATATTTTATAAACTATAAAATAAAGGTGTATTTATTGGAATCAATAGTTCTACGAAGAACCTTGAGCATCCATGGAACCACTGAAATGCAGAAAAGGTTCTTTATGTTTTTATGTTCTTCACATTTTTTCATTTAGGAAAAATGGTTCTTCAATGCATCACTGCAAAAACACACATTTGGAACCTTTAGTCATTACAGTCAGTTATAGTCAGACAAAAAAAAACAAACTAATATCTTTGATTGCAAATATTCTTTATTAGCATTTTAAAGCTTTTTTGAAATTTTTAAATATTTTATCTATTTTTATTGTAAGTTTTTTTGTTGATGCAGAAAAAAAATGATTTTATTCATAAAGGTTTATGGAACGATACAACTACTCCAACTCCTCAGATCCTGGTTTCAAGTTGACATTTGCTTTGAAGGCACATATGTAGCTTTTCCTGACAGAACAAGTGTCATCATTCCATCTGCCAATCTCTGAAATTGAGGGACAGTGAAAAGAAGAGATTATTCTGCCTTCTGCAGTGCGTCTTACCAAATAATCCTCCTCACAGTATCATTGGAATAAATAATTTAGCAAAACCTCAAAATATAATGTAAATATTATTAGTTCTTACGTTTCCAGTTCATCTCCGCACATTCCTCTGTGCTAGTGTACATGTGGTTGGGTTCACCACTTGTCCAAATTTGAAAATCCCAGAAGGATCCATCAAGCCAAAGAAATTGACCAGACTGAGGGAATGAGAAGGATATTTAATAGAAGGGGGTGGGGGGTGGGGGGGGGAATCAGTAATTTCTCTTGTAAACATCTTTTTACCTTAAAAAGTTCAAAAGCTCCAAGCCAGAAGCGCAGATTCCTCGGGTTTGATTTTTTCACAATGCAGAGCAAGTAATCATTATGCTTTTTACTATGCACTGACACCAGGTGTGCACCAGGGGCTTTGCTCCTGCAGCTGAACTGGATAGGAAGGAAGAACATTTAATACCTACACATTACACTGATTTTTTCACATTGTATTGACAAAAACCTACCTCAGCTGCAGTGAAGTTAAGAGGTCTGCTGAAGTATTTGACACAGACACTGCCCACTTTGTACCAGTCAGTAAAACCGTACACGTTACACGGTTTAGGCATAGCGCACGCAGTGACATTTGTACGACCTGCAAAAACCCATATTTGAGCTCTAAGAACTTTATAGCCTAAATATTTATTGCCTGTTTAAAAGATAAACGTTTAATTCATCACTCTGTTAAAGGCAGGGTAGGCAATTTTTCAAAAATGCTTTAGATAAATATTCGGGCCGTTTAGCCAAACAAGAGCCATCGAAATTTAGAGTTACGACACTCTTTGATCTCGCCGCCGCGCGATGACCGTGATTTAGCCAAGACACGATCCTGGATCAACGTCTTTTGTTGATTCTGGATCAACATTACTGTCTTAACTTATCCCAACTCCTACACCTACCCAAATTTATGCCAAAAATCAGTGGGAAATGATAGCTGATTGATAAAGGGTGTAGAAGCACCCAACCCTGATATTTCCTGAAAAATTATCTCTCAATTCTGATTGGTTGATTGGAATGTTGTTCCAGGATCAACAAGGAAAGGGAACATCTTGTACTTGGTGAAATCACGCTCACCAGCTCAGTCTAGTTCCAAACAACAATACGTTTGAATGGGTTTAAGTATGATAGACAGTATGAATTTCTAGTGATTAATAACAAATCATGTGCATTGATTGTGTACTAATAACTACTACTGTGACTACGTTTTACAATCGTATTTTCTTCTGGGGAGTGATGAAGAGACAGCATTAATATTTTTTTATTATTTATATTACTTTTATGTTACTATTATTATTTATATTTGTATTTTTGGTTAAAATTGAGAAAAAGTTTTTAAATTCCAGCGCGTTTGGTGGCCAGAAAAATATGTAATGCCATGGTTTTTAACCACAACATGCCGCCTGTAAATAAATATAACCTATAGCCGTCATAGCTTATTTATTTATGTTTTGCTTTAAGACATTATCAAACCCTTAGGGCCGGTTTCCCGGATAGGAATTAGATTAAGCCAGGACTAGACCTTTGCTCAAATTTTTTTTTTTGATAATTTTAGACTAAAATTTTTAGAAACATGTCTTACAAAAATGCATTATCTGTGAACATTTTAAGACCAAACACTGGCAATGATGTATTTTAAGATATCTCAGTGCAAGCCTTTTCCAGTTTAGACAGCTCTTAACATTTATTTTAATCTAGGACTATAGTCTTAATCCCTGTACGGGAAACCAGCCCTTAATGTTTAAAAATTTTGCTTTTTTTTTAATGTTGAATTTAAAAACTGCATTATACTCACATCCCAGTATTTTTTTAAGTGAATGTTAAATAAATGTCAGGAAAACGGATTTAAAAAAAAAAATTAATGTAAAAACATGATAACTAGCACCTGGTTGTGATCACTATTGAGTTTGTTTTGGTGATTTCAAATATCAACATTGGCTTTCAGAAATCACATACCCTGCCTTTAATCTACTAAAACAATTAATGCATACTCAAAGCAAGTCATCTCAACTAATACTTTATAAACCATGTGCACAAACTATGATCATTTGCTTTTTGTTTAACAACACCTAATGGATAAAATGGTGAAAGTTCAACATAAATACATTTTTGTATGAATTAAACCTTACCTCTCTCCATTGTTAAGAAGTTTCCACCCTCAACAAGGAGAGTCATCAACAGAACGCTGATAGATCCTGATTTGATCTGTGAATGAAGTGGAACATGATTATAAACCACAAATTATAGTATATTTGCAAAAACAGGTAACAGTTTTTTTAGGTTATTGTTGAATCTTTTTTAACCTAAAAGATGCAGTTTGACTGAGATTAATTGGAATGATGTTAAAACGATCTGTGAAGGAAGTGCAATATTAACCACAAATGTTATGTGTACAAATTTTTGATTTTTGAAGAAAAAACAAAAAACTATGATGTTTTTGTAAATAACCTCTTCATGTATATAGCCTAAATAAAGAGAGAGAGAGAGAGAGAGAGAATACAGGGACTTGCCATTGCAGTTCATCAGTTTCTGTCATCTACTGTCCTCACAATCTGTCTCACCTTATTTTATACCTTTCCATTCAATTTCACAACTCCTCCTCTTCTCTCAGTCTTACTGTCTTAAGGGTGAAGACCAGTTTTTTTATTCATCACACAGGAAATCATTTCACACATCTATAGTGACTGAAGCATTTCAACAGTAATATGTTTAATTTAGGCTAATTAAGAAAAAAAAAAGTGTTTTATGTGTGAGTGTGTATCCACTCTTGAGCTTGTTAGCATTGCCTAGTTGACCCACACATGATCTCAACAGAGCAGTCTGCATGCCTATATATGGCTGGTGTTTCTGTGCTGTGTTATCAGATTGTTGCTCATGTACTGTCTGGCTCTCTCTGGGTCCTCCTAGTGCCTGAGCCTCCTTTTGCTGACCTGCTGTTGTCTCTGTCTCCGGGATGCTTGGACTGAACAAAATTATTCTCTTCTGCTTCTCTTCAGTTTCTCTGTTGCTGATGAAGTTATAGTTGTCTAGTAAAGAATGTCTGCTTCTCTCGCAATTGGATCTTGTGTTTCTGTTTCTTGACAGTAGTATTAATAATTATTAATAGTTAATGTAATATATCATATATAGTGTTATAAGTTGATTTTATAGTCAGAATGACAGAAAATTGCAATCTGGTACACAGCAAGCATCTGAAAAGTCTTCTACAAGACGAAACCAATGGGTCTTGTGGTTGAAGATACAGTTGTGACCTTAACACCTCTTGCCAGCGAAAGCTGTCTACATGTTTCGTTTATCACTTAATTTTAATTTAAATTCATATGCTAGTCACTATGTATCACTTTAATTTTTATGACCCCTCCTGTTTCTCTCACATCTTGTTCACAGTTCTTTATCACACATAAAAAAGCCCTTAAAGCTAGCCTTGTATTGTACGCCTACACTTGTATTGTAACATAGTGCATTGGGTTGCATGAAATATTAGTCTAATAAATATTAATAAATATTAGTTCTTCTAATTTAATATTATATATATAATATTTAATACACTGTAACTAAATTACAAATATACTCTAGAGCCAACCCATGTACTGCTCTATAGGTTAAGATAAGAACTTGAAATAAATCAATACATGATTGAACTGGAAGCGCGTGTTGAGAAAGCACAGTGATCTGACTGCGGGATGGCGTGTAAGTTCAAACATGAGCAGCTGAATTTAGCAAAATATTCATCAAATTTGCAGGTTACCCTGTAAAAGAGAATTACAATAATCAAGCCTAGATGTTATAAAGGCTTTAATACGCCTCTCAGAGAGAAACAGTCCTATACATGCAATATATTCAGAAGATAAAAAGCTACTTTTGTAGCATTCTTAAAATGAGTGTTACAAGTCAGCTGTGCATCAAGAACTCAGGAAGGAAGAATCTGGCACGCATCCACTGTAAGTCTAAAATTATTACATCTATTTTTCAGCAGTCAAAGTTCCAATCAAAAGAACTTCAGTTTTTAAACAGTTTAACTGTAGGAAGTTATGTTTCATTCAGACCTGTACTTCCAGTCAGAGCTGATCCTCCCTATAAACAAAATATGCAAGCTGTGTAGGGCCCCTGAAACACCAGGGGGCTCCCTTGCTCTAAAAACAAACTGAGGGCCCTATTGTTTTTCTAAGGATTATTATTTTCTTTTTTTTTAGGAGTCTTAACATGCTTAAAAACTCGTAAATATCGGCACACACACATTTTAATCAAATTGGAACATGATTTCAAGACATTGCGAAGGGAGTTTTGATATCTCAAACAGTTTGGCCATTTGGATCAACTAGCAGAGTAGACAGAAATTAATGTTTATTCATAACCAGCTAATAAGCTTATTGGTGCTAAGTTAAGGGAATATTTAGATAATGTTCTAATATATTTAGATATATTACATCTGAGGGGAAAAAAGGATGTGATGTTCAGGTAACAACAGTAATTAACAAAAGTAATGTACTCTGGGTGCATTTGGTCAGGAGTGTTTTTACAACAGACAAGGTTTGAAAAGAAAAAATAATATTTTCCTTTAGATGTTTTTCCAAACTTAACTTATATATGTCATATATATGAAAATTCTCAGGTACATTGCAGTGTAAGCTTCACAGTGAACATTACTGCATTATGCTTGTCAACGTGGTCCAATCAACAACAAAAATATACTGTATCCTGACTCCATATAGTGGTTATTTTAAGAAATTTTCAGATTTATGCTGGGTTTAGTGTTTTTTTTTTTTTGATGAATGAATTTTTGCATTTCTCATTCATTTTCAACTGGCCCCAAAGATAAACAAGGGACCCCAAAGACCCTATTAGTAAAATAAAAATGAGATACCTTCAGAAAGACCGAATCAAGTCCTTTTTTTTATTTGAATGTAGATGAAAAAGGAAGAAAAGTCACAAAATATTATTCCACTGAGATGACGGGAAACATCTTTTTTAATCAAGTAAAACTTGACTGGTCATATTGACTCCAAAGGTCTTATTATTAACTAATATTTAATTCAATAGTACAATAAAACATTGTTATCTGATATATATATATATATATATATATATGTGTGTGTGTGTGTGTATTACTCTCAGGCAGAGTCAGATAGGCGGTTGTATGTTTCCAGTACATTCTTGATCTCTCTCAACAATGCTTTAACATCACACACGGATGGCAACACAATCTTGCTAATCTGCTGCATCTGTTATTTTCTGTGGGTCTCTGGAATTGTCAGACAGTTGTCAATAACCGCTTCTTATTATCTTGGGCTTGACCGACACCTGGATTTGACCAGGAGACTCCGCAACCCCTGTCGTTCTCTCTAACATCTTCCCTTTCTCACCCCCCACATGTCATACGTCAAGCTGGAAGTGTTTTCTCATTTCAAAATACTCAATATGTATCCTCATCTTTACTGTATTTTTGTTGAGCAGTTTTGTTGCACTTTTGGCTGGCTCACCAATGTAATATTTTTCTCTAATACAAAAAAAATTGTATAGGCTTTCGCATCTTTGTGGGGAGAAGAATTTATTGAAGATGGTAGTGTCAAAGTTCTTGGTAATGTTACCATGTCTTCCTTCAAACAGTCTTAACCCTTGTATAAATGCTGTTACATTTTCCAAAGTTCTGTCTGTGGGATATAATTTTTACCTGAAGACAGAAGAGCTATAAACAGCTAGATCTCTAACCCTTCCCACTGGAGATCTGGTAATACTCAAGATGATCCTGGGGAATGTTATTCTAATGAAATGGACCATTTGGTTCACACCTTTATAGACACAGTAACATTATTTCTTTTACAGAATGACCAACTGAACTTCAACCACTCAGGTTTCAGCAGGTACTGTACACTGTAAAAACAATTGCGCTGTTAAATAACAGTAATATACTGGCAGCAGGGTTGCCAGCAATATACTGTTAATTTACAGTCCTCTACCATTATTTTACAGCTCTTAATTTTTACAGCATGTTACCGTTGTACTACCATGGAAATGAACTCTGCTCCAATTGCTTCCAACAGTTCGAGTTTAAATTACTTTTCAAACAGGCTTAGTAATGTGAACTCATATCATTCAAGCTCAAATATGAAGAAAGAAGACAAAACAGAAAACATTTTAAATTAAAAACATGTCTTTAACTCAAATCGTCTATAACAAACAAGAGCTGAAAGCTGATCACTGCTTCAGTCTTTAAATAAAGCAGCAGAACGTCAGTGTTTGTGTCTCATCATTGACTGAAGCACAGACTCTACTCTCCAGCTCAATGGTGACCCACAAAACTACATTAAACTAACACATCTC
>JAUCMS010000001.1:16834482-16844838 GCA_032357445.1 Enteromius radiatus
TGCAAGCCTTTTCCAGTTTAGACGGCTCTTAACATTTATTTTAATCTAGGACTAGTCTTAAACCCTGTTCGGGAAACTGGCCCAAAGGGTGTTTTCATAGTGGTGTATATGGCTACCCAGAGAACCTTTCAGTGAACCGTTCTTTCTTTTTTCTAACGAAGAATATTTAATCATTTAAAGAACAATGGAAAGGTTATAAGTATGGATCTTAAAAGGTCTATACGGAACCATCAGTGTTCATAAAAAAACTTTTTTAAAGAGTGTTGCTGTTAAAAAAATCTCTTTGTTTGTTGCATGACATATATTTTAGCAGTTAAATAAATGTTCAACATCACCTCTCTCCATTGTTAAGAAGCTTCCACATTCAAAAAGGAGAGTCAGCAATAAAAATCTGAAAGACTCCATTCCTGCTACACTGTGAAGGAGATAATGTTCAAATAATACACTCTCAGAAGTAAAGGTTCAAAAGCTGTCACTAGGTTCAAAAGGTACACAAAAGAGTCCATTTTGGTACCTTAAAGGAACATAGTAGTACTTAAAGTGTACATATTTTTGAACCTAATAGGGGTACCTTTTGAAAAGGTAACGCCCCAGTGACAGCTTTTGTATCTTTATTTCTGAGAGTCTACATCATTAATCAGACTTTTCTATTTGCAATATATTATGGTTTCTAAATAACAATAATAAATAACAAGACATGTTTTTGTTGGTACCTTACCACTGCAGTTCTTCCACTCTTCCTCGTTCCCTCGTAACATTTTGTGTGTCTTATGTCTTAAGTTGCTGTATTCTTTTTCACAACTCCTCCCTTTCAGGGCTTATTCTAGTTACTTACAACTAAAACTAAAACCTTTATCTTAAATTTCAGCTATTGCATAATGTCTCATTTTCATAATAACCAACGTGCAATGTGAAAGAAAACAGAACATATAAAAATAAAAACTAACCTAAAATATGAATTAATATATATCCAATAACACTAAATGTCTAATTCAGCCTTCAGTGTGTTTCGCATGGAAGCTCCCGCATGGCATGTGTTTTCATTGTACTGCAAATAAAAAGGTAAATAATACAAATGAACTGTAGATTGACTAAATTTAAACATGTGAATGTATTATTTCAGTGATGACAAACACTTTTAATCTAATTGTTCAGCACAATTAAGAGAGCATGTTTCTTTACCACACTAAACCGTTATACCACTGTCCCATGTGGTTACAGACAGTTGCTGATCTCAAAACATTTTTACTTCTACTTTTTACAGTGCAAACTACAGATACTGAAAATCACAAGATAAATGCCTACACTGCTTGACTGACCCAAAATGTTGATATTTTCAAGAAAGATTGAAAATGACCTTGGAGATTATTATTTTGTCTTTCGATTTAATAAATGAAGAATTCAGATGCCAGAACCTCTAAAAGGCATCTTGGTCAAAAATGAGGTAACAATACCGAGTGAATATTCCCCACACATTTTGTTCATCAAGTACTTAAACTTCAAATGTGCTAAACGCCAGCCTCAAGCCACTGGGAAGTACCAGTACTTACATAGAAACCTATACAAAGTAGTCAGAAAGAAATGCTAATTTCTAACAACATCAGATACACTATACAAATGTATATTTCTCCTTATGTAAAATACTGGTGCGTTCATTTTTTTTTCAACACCTCATTTTCTTTTACAGTATTTGAACTGTGATACTTATTCAGCAATTTGAAAAAAACTGAAAACCAAATGCTTTTAGTCATCTTTTGCATGTACTTTTTACTCTCAAACTGAATTTTCAGTCATGTGTTTTATAAATCACTATTTAGGATGAGATCATTTTATTTATATTACAAATGACAAGTAAATGTACATTTATTATTGCCCTGAGCCTCTCCATAACCTGCATCAAAGTTTGCAAGCAAATTATTGAAATGATTGGTAGTATAAAGAAAGTATTAACAACATGTAATAGCTCAGAAAAAAATGACCATGCAATGTTACTCGGCCAAAGATGTGACTGATATTCTTTAACAATTAGTTGAACACTAAACAATATAATCACAAGATAAAAACACCACATACAGCTGCATAGCTACATTTTGGCGTATCCTATATAATCACATGAATTACTAAATATTATTAACTAATTATTAGTTAAGGCCATGCAAACACTACAAGCAGAATTAGCAGAATTTAATGCTATTATTCACAAAATACAGATCAGTCAGGCAAATAATTGATTTTGACTGATTCAGATTTTGAGATGTTTAAGATTGGGGCCACAATACTTCTTATGTTTAAGGCAAATGTAAAATTAAGGAGGGAAATGTTCAGCTTCAGAAGTTGACCGCTTATGAGGGCTAAATATTTATTCATTTATAATGTTGGTTTATTGGTCTAGACTGTTCTATGTGGACGGTCTAGGTTAAGTGGAAAAAATTATATCAATTATTACTCGTATGAAGTGCATTTGATCAAGAACAATTTTTTCCCGAAATGCTGTGATCAGCACTATTAACTATAACGTTCAAGGGAAAATGCTCCGGAGTCGTTGGAGAACTTCTCATCAGTTTTGATTGAATGCTGGCTGTGGTCTCTGGTCTTGTACAATGAATTACTGCTCTGAATATGTGAATCTGACACCTACAAACACAGCAAGAAACAGACAGCCAAAGATTATTTTCATTTTCAGCCTAACTAGATAGATGTAATGCTGTTGTCGACTTTGCTCGCAAAATGCAAACCTCTTCAAATTTCTTGGCCTTGTATTGGTCAGCTCCTTTTAGGAAGTTCAGCAGAATGATGTCACAAAGCACTGTACCCTAAAAAAAAAATGTCCACTGAAATGGGTCCTTATATTAAATCTTCCTATAAATTATGTTAAGAAATGTTAATTAACAATAATAAAAAATAATTAATGTCATGCTTTCTTGGAAATGCATGCTAAGAGAAAAACTGACGCATCTCCAAATGTACTTTAATTAATGAGGATGTCATGAAAGTTATATTTATATAAAAAGAGAAAAAAAAAATACAGTATATTATACATAGAACTGACATGTGCTTCTCTGAGACATTACCTGGTTCCCATAAAGTGTCTCCATTATGCAAGTAAATTATGTCTATACTGATCGATCTTTCCTGAAGATCTGGGGCCAGTCGGGCGGTTTACTCACTTCTCACTTGGGTCACATTTCAGATGATTTAACACATTTTCATTATTTGAGTTATTTCATTATGCTTACACTACTCAGAACTGCTTAGTAACTGACAGGACAGGCCTGTGACTCTCACACAAATTATTATTATTTTTTGCTTTGCTTGAAAGTTTGTTTTTAAGTACACTTCGCAAGTTAAATATACATGTATATTTGGATATGATTTTGCAAAACAATTATATGTTTAATGTTCATGCACTAGCCTACATCTAGTAATGAAGACACATACCACTCCGACAGAGGTGAAGGCAGCAACCATGTTGATTAGAGTAGGGATCATGTCAAATTTTCCTGCCTTTAAAGAGAATATGTAATGAGCAAATTATGCTCGAACTTGCGCTGAAAATAATCAAACCTGTTAATATGAACTCACATCTCCATTAACCAGCACATCAAATCTGATGGCATAGGCTTTCAGCAGAGTGCGATACTCGGTCCCATTCTCCATTTTAAAATACTTTGCATACCTAAGGACAGAGATAAGGATTATTTCAATAAACCTGTTAACTTTGGTGCCTTTTTGTAAGACTTTAGAGTATTGGGGCAACACATGAAAAACAAGGAATTAGGTTTGCAATAAACAAGAAAAATGTAGATCTGCAGACTGCAGCATTCTTCATTCAACTTGAAGGTGGAAACTAAAGCTTCCAGGACCTGAAGTTGTATCCTGGAGACACAGTGGTCTTCTCTGACATGGCGTCCAGTCGAGTGAAGGAGTAGGCCGGCTTGCACTCATCATCTGCTTTGTCTAAATCACACACCCACGCTATTTTTATCCCTATCACTCCCCCCTGAGAGAGAGAAAGAGAGAGATACCTTTCACAAATCCAATTTGACGTTGCACTTAAGGCAAAATAAAGTTAACAATTTTTTGAGAGGCAAAAATGATTTTTAAACAATACTTATTAGTGTAATAGTGTATTATAATTATTATTTCCATTAGTGGATATCGACGACTAACTAGCCAGATTGTCTTTAAATGACTTGCTCTCAAACTTATTTAGAGTTGTTGTATAGAAGCAATGTTACACTCGCTAAATAATTAAATACATTAACTTTGGTACGAAAGCAAGAGGGCAATTAACCAAAAAATAATAATTAAAATAACACTCACTTTTTTAGCAAGAGTAGTGAAGTCCTGTTGTGCAAATCGGATCACATCCCCCACTTTGAATATTGGACAATACATGTTACTCTCAAAGTCAAAATTACACTGCTTTATGTAGGAACTGTTGATGTTGGGCAAAAAGTTTCCCCTGAAAGGAAAGAGAAATAATTAGAAATCCAGATGTTTGTTTGACTCAATTAGTCTCTATGTTTAATTGGCATTACTTTGTGAAGTTAAAACGTGGGAAGCGAATGCTGTTCTTGATGAAGATGGTAAAGTTCTCCACCTCCATCATGGGGTTTCTGAGTAAGAGAAAACTTCATCAGTTATTGAACCATTCATGCATCTATTTATTTGCTCATTTACAAGCAGACTCACGGCTGAATTTCATCAATCTCTGCAGGACACCACCCCTTGATCTCACAGGTTTTTTGGGTAGTATTGAAGTTCACACATCGTCCTGTCAGCAGCCCTTGAGACACAGCCAAAGGTAATAAACATAAAGCTGATTGATGAATGCTTTGTGGTCCAGAATATCCCACGGTTTTTTTTTTTTGTTGGGGAAACTGTCGTATTCGCCTGCACTAAGTTTCTTGTGGCCATCATGTCAGCATATGGTGCAGTGTGTCCCGAGAACGAATCCTTTCCGTTCCCACCCCCCCATCTCTCTCTCTCCCACTCACTTCCTGACATATCTCTACTGTCTTGTCATCGACAAAAAACCCCAAAATACTATATAAATACTATACAACTCTGGTGGGATAACACATCTTCTGAAGCAGATCGATGGGTTTTTGTAAAAAAAAGAAATTATATTTTTAAAATTATAACTCAAATCACTGGCAATTGCCGTATGCGCTTTTGCGAGAGAATTGAATTTTGACTCAGCGAGCAAAATTTTTGGATTAAAATATTGTTCTAGGGTCAACAAAATCAGGATGTGTGACTCATGTGTGTGACTTGATGTAACCCACATTCATAAGCTCAGAAGAGAATGGATGAACAAGCATAGACAAATACTAAACGCTGGGACAAATTAAAAGTCAAAAATGAGAGGTTAAAAATAAATGTCAGAAGATTTTACTATAAGAACAAATGCGACTTACTTCGAATCAGAGGTCAGCCAAGAAGGCGGAACTCGACTCTCTCAAGAACATGCAAATGGTTACTGTTGTTACAAAAACCCATCGATCTGCTTCAGAGGACATGTGTAACCCCCCTGAAAGTGTATAGGTTAGTTTTACGATGGATATATTCGATTTATGGAGCTTCAAAATAAGGGTCACTATTCACAAGCATTTTCAAGCTTGGAAGAGCCAGGAAAAAAGATGAAAAATGAACTCTGTGTTCATCTGAATGAAGAAAGTCATGTACACCTAAGATGGCTTGGGGGTGAGTAAATTATGGAATAATTTTATTTTTGGTATTTTAAGTATTGGGTTTAAAAAAAACAACAACAACAACTTTAAATATTTTTATAGATAATTAACACTATTTATGATGTAGCCTACATAAATGGGTATTTTACTTTCAGACTTTTGAACTGAACTAGTACTAACAGTACTGCCTCTTATCAGTGGCACTTGTTTTGGTTAGTAGCAGAAAAGAGCAATCCTCCAACTGTCCCATTTGAAGGCGTGGCCTTTTAAGTCTGCATGCTTTAAAGGATGCAGCTTCTGAATTGGAACACAGCTACTAGAAACTTCCAGGCAAGTGTTCTGGAGCTGTTGACTCCACTGATATAGACCTTTTGAGCTCTGCACATATAGACCATTCATTTTAATCAATTGATATTTTTATGACGTTGCCAGTTTTAATACAATTTCACAATCCCAAAACAATCAAACATTAAGATTAAATGCAATTAATTTTTTATTGTAAAAATGTGATGATTCCTAATGATGCAAAGAAGATAAAAGAAAAATCTTACCATTGCTGGATGGTTTTGACATCAGCTTCTTACAATGACTGTCACTGTCACATTTGAATTTCAACTCGCTCTGAAGAGTTACACGAACAAACACAGAGACAAGAATCCATCAAATTCATGTCCATTAACCTTGACCGATTTCAGTGTCCTCACTCACCTCTGGACAGTGTCCTTGAACTTGATTTTCTGTCGTGATGAGCTTAGTGATGACGCAGAACACTGATGCCCCCTTCCATGCACAAAAATAATCGCAAACACACACACAAACACATTACTTGCATAAAAAGTCATACTATAAAATAGTGTGAAATAGTGTTTTGAACACACACACTATATATATATATTGGACTTTGCCATACAGTGTGACATAGCAAAGATGTAGAGACAAAACCTAATAACATGAGAATATTAGATGAGAACTGCTTTTTACTTGAGTAGGTGTGACATAATCAGCTACATCCATGATCCGGTTGTTATATTCTCCAAACCCTTTCACTTTAGTCATGACTGATGACTCGATAGCTGTGTCTCTCACTTGATATGCTTTCTCATACAAAAACACCCAGCTGAGGGAGGTTGGGTAGGATGGACACAGAGAAAGAGGAGAGAGAGAGGAGGAAAAAGACATAGAGTGTGATGAATTACTTTCTTTATTGTAAAACACTCCCAAATATTACTCCATGAAAATATACACACACACACAGAAAAGTATCATATAATGTTTTTAAATCAAAAAGATGATTCTTTACTGCCTCTAAAAGTACTTTACATCATGTTAAAACAAAAAGACTCAAGCCATTTAATTGTCCAGTAATGATTAACCAAATTTACTATATTATGTTTTTAAATAGAAACCAATTAGATTTTTTATTTCTTTTGGGCACAGCCTTAAATCTGTATCTGACATAAAAACGTTGTCTCAAAACAACTCACCCAATGAAGTATGTGATGATGAGGAGTTGGACGACACGGTTTATGATGCCAATAGTCCAGCTCTTTACCACCACGGACTTAGTCGTCTCATAGGTAAAGAAATCTGTTATGCAGTTCCACATTTTTCCAGAACACTGCTGCATTCACGAAAATTACACTCTGCGTGTATCGACGTATTTGTGTGAATATGTAGTTAGGAATATAGTCCAAATGATTGATCCTGCTTTTTTTTATAATGGAAAACTCATGTCAATAAAAGTCAAAAAAAGCTCTTCAATAATCTTCCTTATTTGTTTGCCTGATAAAAAGTCTCCACATCTTGAGAGAAGATGCTTTCATAGAAGACCCTCTCTCTTCCTCTTAGTCCCTCCCCTTCTCCTCCCTCTTCCTCCTTCAGTAATTCAATCCTTTCTTCAGATGTACACTCTTATCAGATGCTTTTCTTACCAGAAGTACACAAAGCAAAGACCATATCAAACAACTGCAAATCAAAGTTAAGTAAAAGTACCAAAGAAGTTCCTAACGTCTTCTAATAAGCATATACAGTATCCATAATAAAACAACTGAATCAGATGCAGGGTATGTTCAGTGTGTGAGATGTCTGGAATAGATTGGTGAGCGACAAGCTGATTATATCATCAGCACCATGATAGCAGCTTGTGTCGGGTGCAAAATAACTCTTGGTGTGAGAAGTTTTTAGATTCAAATATTTTCTCAGAGAGAGCACAGATACTTTCCATAGCTTCAGATCTTATCAGTGTGTGAAATTGACACCATTTCCTTTAACCTTTAAAATTCTGAGAGACAATTCCACCAATGTAAAGGTAAAATATGGCATGGTAAATGAGTTGACGCAAGATTTAGGGACACATATTTTAATAATTTAATGTTGTAGAAATAGGTAAGTAACTATTTAGGGCTTTTACAAATAAAATGTTGGCAAAAGAAAAGTAGGCTTACTATAAAATATTTTGATTGCACATTGATACATGATGGAAAAAATCATGATTTTCAGCTATTTATTAAATGATTATTTTTTTATATGGACTGTAAGATCTTGTAATTCATAACGATTAGTAAAGAATAATAGTAAATCAATTAAAATAATAATATAATAATAAATATAACCATTTGGAAAAAAGCAGAAAAAATAAAACACCAATTGTACCATCAAAATTTACAGAATCGCCAATGTACTAAAAAGTGGAAGCTCCATTAGCATGGCATTATAGATTTGAACTAGATTACATCTATGTCTTCTTTGAGTTGATGGACTGTATTTAGTCATTTGCAATATTAGTGTGTTATCTAAACCATCATGTTCTGATGAAATTGACTGATGGTTTTTATGCTTGGCGGCACATACTGTAACGTTGTATGTGTAAAAAATAATTAGTAATATTATAATAATGTTAGTTGTATTCATTTATAATAAGATTTAGAATTAGTAGCAATATCTGTTTTATTTTTAATAATAAATATATATGTATTTTTAATTCAAAGAAGTCCCTTATGGTCACCAATTATTAATATCTATACAAATATTTTTTTTCAGTATTCTTTGATGAATAGAAAGTTCAAAAGAGCATTTATTTGAAATATTTGTAAAAAAGAAAAGCGCACAAATCTTTACTGCCACTTTTGATGATTGTATCCTTGCTGAATAGAAATTATACAGTAGTGTATTAATCAAAGATGGAAAGCAGATGTCGAATTTATTACAGGATGTTTAAAACATATCAAGTTAAAATGTATATTTTATTTTTTAACATGATATTTATATATCAGATGAGCACTGAAACGTCAAGCGGCTCTTTAACAAAGAGCTGGAACACAATGACATTAACTCCGATTCCAATTAAGTGAATGGAAAAAAATGCGATTAGGATCCATCCCACAACAAGCACTAACACATACACACTCTTTAACCACAACTGAGAGGTACCATTTCTTGACATGGCCAAGAGAGCAACCATTAACCTGTGGTTACCTCGCTTTATAAGTATAATACATCTGGGACTCGCTTCCCCGCAAAAACACACACAAAGCAGGAGTAATGCATGACAGAGGACCAAATCAAATGAGAGACAGCAGAGCGAGGCTGAGCTCGAGGACTGCTGGAGTATTTGCAGATGTCTATCAGTCAAGGATAATGTCGAGTGTTAGATGTCTCATAATGATTCGATTGTCTTGAAACAGGATCTTGAGATGAAGGGAGGACAGAGTGAAAAGAGGGGAGAGAGAAAGAGACTGAAGAGAGTGAGGAAATGGATGGGACTCAATACAAATTGGTGAACAAAGTCATCAATGCGCCAAATGCAATAATGAGCAAAGTGGTTTGAAAGGCATGATTGAGAGAGAGACAAAATTCACAGAAACGTAAGAGATGCGAACAGGGGGAGTGACGCAAAAGAAAAAAAAAAAACAGACTGAAAGGGAAATGGGAGCAGCGGGAAATAAGAGGAGGGCAGAGATGTTGCACATACCAGAAATAACAAGACATACAATTGATTGGAAAATTAACACTAAGGACGTAGAGACCCCAAAGAAATATATTTGATCGAATATTGGCCTAAGGTGAGGAATACATCCTAATTAAGAGATAACAATATAACAGCAATTAAAATAATAATGGTAATCATTTTTCTCCTTTTTAACCTCACCATAACAACTGGTTCTGCTTAAACTTGTAACAGTTATTAAAAAGTGTGATAATGTTTACATTAATAATAAAAAATAAAAATATGAGTTTGTTCCTTTAAGCTAGCTGAAATTAGCAAAGCCGAGGTCAGGACTTCCCAGGCCAGGGAACACTTGTGAACTGAACTATACCAACACTGTAAGTTGATTTGGAAGAAGAAAACCGCGTCTGGAAAACCGATACATGTGATGATGTAAATATAAATGTAATCCTTGACAAGCTGCACGTGCACGTTTTCTCAGCGTTGATGTTAATATTCACTTCTTACCGTTTCGTTTAGTACTTTAGTCGTTCTTGAGACCATAGACACGTATAAATGCTTGAGACATGGGACAAAACATGTTCAGCAATTCTAACTGATATTAGGTTAAAAGAAAACAACAACTATATTTTCAATTATTAATTGACCTTTCGCAAAACCCCGCCCCAAAACGGCCATTGTCCAATCACACATCCTAGCAACGGTTACTAAGTA
>JAUCMS010000001.1:16847272-16869879 GCA_032357445.1 Enteromius radiatus
CTGGGCTTTTGGCGCGCAAGTGACTGATTTGAGACTATGGGAGAATGCGCGCAGGCTCAAAAGCGCGCAGCTACGCGTTTTTTCTGACTTAAGCACCCCGGAGAATTCCCCCCATTATGCATTATACATTCAATATCGTAAGATACAGGCAACATGTGTTCACAAGAGACTTTGAGCATGCAACTCTTCTCTGGAAATTGCATCAGTGTATGCAATATGTGTATTTATGAAAAAATGTGAAACTTATTTGTGCCCCACATTCATATACTGTACATATGAATGAAAGTCAATGGAATGAAAAGAGACTGCCCCTACTAAACATGAGCATTTCTAGAGAGTTCTTTTGGTGCAAAAACTGTTATTCAGGCAATGCATCAATTCTGACAGTCTAATTTCTCAGGATATGATATACAGTATACAATACACACTGTTGCTATAACTATGTTAATGAAGTGTGTGTTACCTTGCGCTTCCGTCCCTTGCCTTTGTCAGACTCTGATGAGCTCTCTTCACTGGATATGAACTCTCGACTCTTAAAGCTGTCGTTGCCTGTAGCTCGCTCCTTCTCTTTTTCCCTACTGCCACCAGACTTCCTTTTCCTCTTTTCTTCATTCTTCGCTCCTTTCTTCTTCCTCTCCCTTCAGATATGGGAAAATGGTAAGAAATAGCCAAGTGATGCTATGACCATATTTTGGAACAACATAATGATGAGCAAATGAACTGTCCATTCAAAGTGAGACGCAGGACAAAGTTGTGAATATTTTAAGTACTTTTTGGAGCTGCCCGAGGAGCCTCCTCCGCTCTCCTTGTACTCTCTCATCGCTCGATCATACTCTTTCTTTGCTTCCTCTGCCTTTGCTTCCCACTCCTGGTGGAAAAAACGAGATATCAGTTCAAATTCAAAGTGAGATTCTAATTTAAAACATAAATATTGTGGAAAGTCCAGTGAATGTGTCAGTGGTAGAGAGTGCATGTCACCTCTTTCTTATCTTTGCTAATTTGTTTCCACATTTCTCCAGCCTTTTTAGAAATTTCTGTGATAGAGATGCCTGGGTTCTCTGATTTAATGCGGTCTCTGCTAGAGTTCAGCCAGAGCATGTAGGCACTCATTGGCCTCTTGGGGGCGCTGCTGTCCTTTGCCTTTTTCTACACACAAGAACACACAAGTGGCACTGAATTTTGAGATTAAAAAACACAATTATTACATGTAAATAACCAGTGTGCAAACTCTGTCACCCACGTTTCACCATTTTCTCTTCTCACCTCTTTCTTTCGTGGTTTTCTTTCTTTCACAAATTTAGCTTTCTTGGCTGGTTTCTTCTTCCGATCGCCATCACTGTCACCATCATCAGCACTGCTTTCACTGGCAGAGGCCTTACTGTCATACCTGACCACAAATATGACTTAATGATTTATAACCCTTACCTTTACCATTAAATTAGAGCTCAAACTAGACTTTGCTCATTTTCTGAAGAAAAATTGTTTGCTGCCTCAACATTAAGGTGTTGTAGGTGATGTTTCGTATCAAATATCATTGATAGTGTATTCTGGGTGACTAAAGAGATGTTTTTGGCAAGTTTTTCCCAGGCAAAAATTGCAAGTCTCTCCTTAATAAGCCTAAGGTATTAATATGTTTTAAGCGATGCATCACAAACTATGGACCACAGATTAATAGCTACATTTAAGAGTTTGTTCATGTATTAGAAACAAATAGAAAACACAAAGCCTCTTACTCCTCTGCAATTTCATCATCTTCTTCTTCAGGATTAAAAGACTCATCTACAAAAAAAAAAAAAAAAAAATTTTAGTTTCACACAAAACATGTTCCTATCAGTTATCATTAGAGTCTGACCGATTTATCGGCAGGCCAATATTATCGGCCGATATTTCCAAACTATCAGTATCTGCATTTATAATGGCAGATAAATGAATATTTCAAAAATAAAACAAAAATGGACGAAACACCCTTGACCCATGTCATGAGTGTTGGCGTTGTATAGTTTGTCCACCAGAGGGCACTCTGTTGGCAACACTCGTAAATAACACGCCACACATCCTGCAACCTGCTGATCCAGCCAGAGTCGCGCAGAGAGAACCAGTTATCCACAAGTGAGAGATCATCGGTGATTGTGCTCATGGTGAGTTGGTCAGGAGACATACATTGCTTGAATAGCAATTAAAGGAACATCCCCATCAGTTCTTTTAACTCAAATAAGCATGACAAAATTCGTGACTATCATGTCCAGTTTTGCTGCTGTTAAATAAGCCGAGAGTGAAGCGGAATTAGCTAGTAATTAAAACTCAGAAATAACTACAAATAACTAATGTTAGGGAAATCTGTTAATGTTTTGTCGTGCGTTTCTGAAATGTAAAAAAAAAAAAATATTGGCGATATATCGGAATATCGGATTTTAAAACCAACAATATTTGTATCGGTATCAGCCTTCAAAATCCTTTATCGGTTGGGCTCTAGTTATCATTTATGAAATCTAAACATCTGCATCTAGGAATAGGGCCAAATTGGCTAAAATATAAGTAACAATTGATCAAGCTTATAGAAGAATAGTTAATAGTCATCAATAAATAAAAACAAACACAATTTCAAGCAATAGATAAATCAATGTATCAGTACAAGGACACAATTGGAATAAAGCGTTGTAAGTTCACGATCATTTAGTTTGCCGACTGATTGGCTCAGAGAGCTGCCACTCACCGCTCTCTCCCTCTGAGTCATCACTGTCATTGGCCTCCTCGCGGATCTTGCCCTCCTCTTTCATACGCTCCAGGTATGCATCATGCTGGTCGTCATCTGAGTCACTGTACATGTCATCATTACCTTTCATGCCCTGACAGAGTACAAATTAAAATCATATCAACACAACATCAACATATCATTGCAAAGTTAGTATTTGTAACAAAGCAGACAAAGGAAAGCCCTCTCCAAGCAAAAGATCTCAAACCCACTCATGTACTCATACTCACCAGCCTTTCTCTCTCTCTCACACACATTCATGTAAGCAATCAGTGTTAACTCATTCAAAAGCACTCCCTTGAGCAATGCTGTCTTCATAGCACACAGAATTATCTAGCATACAAAAGGTTTTCTCGTAAAGTGACCACAAAATTATATTCCAATTTCAGACAAAATACTGTTGTGGTCCTAATGAAAGTCTGTGTGATCTGAACACAGTGTTCAGCTGGTCAAATCGTAACCAGCAGTGAGTCTTTCCACATTTTGGTGGATGTGACATCTGCTTTAAGCCATCAAAGATAAGAAAGAACACATTTGGGTTGTGATTGAGACACGCAAACAAACACCATGCAAGCAAGTTATAGGAGCACCGACACCAGACCAAATTTCAGGGCAATACCAACCTTTTTCTACATGAACACAATACAGACATACACCACAAACACAAAGAGTAAAATAAGTGTCTGTCCACTTTGTGAGGGGTTTATGGACATGTCTCAGTGGATGAATATTTTGTACTGCTTGATAGGAAGCAAGAAGCGCTGGAGACGCACCTCTTTGAAGCCTCTGTTCTTGATGCTTAACTTCTTAGCATTGACAAAGTCAAAGAGTTTCCCATATTCCTCCCTGAAGAAGAAGATAGAGGCAGATTAAACAAACAGAGGATAAAGATTTTATAGTGAGTTAAAGCTTGTTCACACCAAGAACAATAACAGGTATATTTGTATCAATAACTAACAATACATTATTATTGTATGGGTAAAAATGATCAATGGCAAAAGTCAAAAATCATTAGGAATTTAAGATATTTTGTAAATGTCCTACCGTAAAAATATTACTTTGAACAACTTTAAAGGCAATTTTCTCAATAATTTAGATTTTTTTTTTTTTTGCAAATATTGTCCTATCCTAATATACATCAATGCGTATTTATTCAGCTTTGAGATTTTTTTTTCTTCAAATCTCAGTTTCAAAAAATTGATTCTTACGACTGGTTTTGTGTTCCAGGGTCACATATTAGTTTCCACACCAATGGATGATAAAATGTATTATACGTTTGTCCAGTGGTTTTTTCATGCTTGAGATCTCCATAGTGTGGTGGATGTATTGAGAAGTACTTTTAGCCACAGACTTATCAGCTTAAAGTGTTCCACTGAACGCCATAAAAGATCTTTCCTGCCCACTGCTATCAGACTTTATAATTCCTCCCTTAGTCACCTATCCCCACAATAATCTGTACATTCTTGTTGCTCTTGCTGTATATTGATATGAGTTTAAACTATCAGTATGTGGAAGACTGCGTGTACTATTCTATGACAGGTAACAGTCTATTATGTGCAACATTGTGTATATTACTTTTTAGTATTGAATATTGAGAATATTTGATGACTATTTATTGCCTTGTCTAAGAGTAATTTATTTAATTTTTTACTGTGAGAATTTTCTTATTTAGGTGCATAATCTACAGATGAATCGATTTTTTTTTATCAAACGTCTCTGTGTGTAGTACAGAACAGTTTTGTTTATTTTATAATGTGGTCTTGTGTTTCTGTGTTTTGTTGTGTTGTGTTGTGGCAGTCATTACATAAGTAATTTCCTGCGGGATCAGTAAAGTTAACTGAACTGAACTGTACTTTAAAGTTGGGTGGATTCTGATTGGCTGTCAATGTTTTTGTTCATAAACAGATAAAAAAAGAGGAAAGGGATTTAATCAATATCATTCTTCTGTGTTGTTTTCATTATAGCTGTGGTATGGACATTCCTATTAAATTTTTTTATAAATATCTTTGGTACGATTTTTGGACATTTTGAATGTTTTAGAAAGATATGTTTTTAAATAGTAGTTCTTTAGATATTGAACACATTATGACTACAATGAGAAACGTGCTAGAACAAGTGCAGTCAAAAAATTACCTGCCATTGTTTACTTATCCATATGTTATTTGAACCCGTTAAGACTTACTTTCTTCAGTGGAACACACTACACAATATTTTTACATAATTCTCAAGTGATTTTTGTCTACACAATGAAATTCAGTGAGGTTAAATTGTTTGGACGAAATTGACAAAAACAGAAAGTCATAAAAGTTTGGAATTACATGAAAATTATTAAATAAAGAACGTTTGGATAGCTATTCCTTTTAGTTTTGCAGAAAGTGTTGTTTCTCACACATTAGTGTGATGTGATTAACTGATGCCTTGGTATATTGATTCAGACATAATGTGTGTTAAATTGAAAATACTTAATGTGCATGAAGTGGCTTTGATTATTTTTCTCCTAACATCTAATGTAGAAGGGGTCAGGTCACTAAAAGAGCGGGGTACTTTTACTCCAGAATAACAAATAAAATCACCACAAAGGCCAGACCTTCTATGGCAGATGGGGGTAAGTGCTCAAGGACATAATGGCAGGAAGTGCCTTAAACAGGATATGGACACTGGACATTTCATTACTGGTGTGGTCTAGTGCCGACAAAGCTATGTTCTCAACAACTGCACAAGACCAACATTGGGCTCATGGGTACCTCTCGATACTGCTGAAGGTGTATTGATTTCCCTGCTTGGTCTCGATCTCGAAATCAAAGGAGCGAGTTGTGGTGGTTCCACGAGCAAAGTTCACGCAGGCGATCTCCTCAAACCGCAGGTGTACTGGGGGCTTGTGTACGTAAATGAAACCTCTTTCCAGAGGATACAACAGGCCTGAACTAGCCTTATATGAACATGTAATACACTGAGCACCTGAGTGACTAGAGAGAAGAGACAGAGAGAAAATAACATTGGAACACAGGCTTCACTGAATTGATATAGATATTACTGTTTGTTCAACTACAATATACTAGAATATTTACTAATGTCTGAAATGTTTTAAAGAAATTGATGCTTTTATGCAGCAAGGATGCATTAAATTGAGCAAATGTGCAATGGCATTGTATCAGCATTTCAGTGTATATTGTATTATATTTAGGTATTTTTATACTCTTTAATCTTTGAAAACATAGCCTAATATTAACATTATGTAAATGTAGATATGTATTGTTTTGTTTAAAATAATTTTACTTTTAACTTAGCAATTGTTGTCTAATTTTCTTTCACAGAAACATTTTTACAATGTTTACCCTTGGAAATTTCCAGGCACTGTGATCTTTCTGTTGACCAAGGCCTTCATGACTCTGCTAACCATCTCATAAAGAGAGCCAGACATGTTTTTATGAAGTTTTCCCTCAAAACGCCTCTCCACCTCATCCCTGCAAAACACAAGAGAGAAAAACAGTATTGCTGGATGGAAACACATTTTGAAGAACAAGTTTGAGTGACATATCCCAGTTTGCTCCAAGGTGACTGTCCCTGTAATAATTGTACTGTAATTTACTGTTAAATGACTTCTTGTTCTAAATTACTTTCATCAACCTTGCGGAAATGAAAGAAAGCTACCTTTCCCCTTTTAGTTTGGGCAGCAAATGTCAAGAGTTTATTTCTGACATCCATGACACATGCCTCATTTAGTCACTCTCACTCACTCGTTCATGTTGAGAGTAAGGTTGATATCCTCTTCCTTGGAGAACAGAAGAATAAGAAAATGATAGCGGGTTTGACCTTGTTTAATAGGTGGGTCCAGACTGATCTGAAACAGACAGGAAGTTGCCGTTCTTAACACATACTGTAGATCTTATATCTCAATTCTCAATGAAACACAATGAAAATAGATCAATGCAAAAGACAAAGCCCTGTAATACCAGTCCCAAAGATGGTTCCTGATAAAAAGCAGAGATAGTTTCGCAGACTATGATGCCACACTCACCACAAAGAACATCTGCCGCTGGTCCTTGTGAGGCAACAGGAAAAGGCGGAGCACTGTAGTGTATGGGATCTTGTAGTCAAAAGTCTTACCATGCAGATGGAGGAATGTCGGATAAATGCGGATATCGTATCTACAGAGAGCAAAAAACAGAATATTTCAATAAGAAAACGGAAACAAAGGTGTTGATTTTATGTGTATGTATATGTACCTGCCCCTAGGTGTGAGGCACTGCAGCTCTCTGAAGATACACACAGCATCTCCTGTCGCTTGAATGACATCTGCCTTGGACAGAATGTTCTGAGCAAATGCCTAAAACAGCAGAGAAAAGTACTGTGACCTCGTTATTTATCAGCTGAAGTGGGCTTTAGATCTGTTGAAAGGTTTAGAGAAATTTTTTTTAAGTTAAATTAAAAATATTGCTGTCAAACAATTAATCGTGATTAATTGTATCCAAAATGTAAGTTTCTGTTTACATAATATATGTGTGTGTACTGTGTATATTTATTATGTACATGTAAATACACACACATACAGTATATATTTTGAAAATATTAACATGTGTTTACATGTATACAATTTATATTATATATAATTATTTGCAATATATAAACATAACAAATTTACACAATACACACACACATACATACACACACACACACACATATATATATATATATATTATGTAAACAAAAATGTTTATTTTGGATGCGATTAATAGTTTGACAGCACTATTTAAAAAAATCTAATTAAACTGAACGTGCAAATAAAAATGAATTACAATTTAAAAATAAAAACATAACTAAAATAATATAACAATACAATTTTTTAAATGTAATAAAAAATACATCTAACAGTACAGTCCTATAAAAAGCACTATAAATAATATTTTATACATATATAATACAAATTTTTCAACTGAAATTATATTCAATTGCATCTTTTTAAATGAGAATGTATAATTTTAACATGGGTGTCACTCACACAAAGATGATCGTATTTTGAAAACCCCTGCTTTATAGGCATGTTATGGGTATAACTTTGTAAACTATGCCATCTGTTGGTGACTGTTAGGTAGTGGCACACACACAAGAATGAACCCTTACCTCTACAGGATCTGAGCCCTCGTCCCCTGTGGTAGGTGGAACATAGAAGCGCACCTCCATGAGGGATACCTCTGTGTCATCATTCTGATGAAACTCCACAGTGACTTCATTCTTTCCCGTCGCACACTGGGACACACTAGCGAGCGGGATCTCAAATGCAGGACTCTCATTCACCTCAAACGAAAGCAACGGCCCTGGAAAGTAACAGAAGGACAAAATTTTTAATACTGGAATATGGCAGTGAAAGTTATGTTTTTAAAATGCAAAGCTCGTTAGCTATTAACGGTTTTCTATTATTTTCTAATAATTATTATGCATTATTTCTAGCGGTCGGCCAGTACAGTCTTTTGTTCACCGGTGGAAGTGTCTTAGAAATCAAGGTGGCTGATAGATCATATAAAGCTATACATTTATATCTCAGTGTTTTATTTAAATATTCTAACTAATGCAGATAAAGCAATTGCAGTAATTAGTTCCTACTTGCAGTTCCATAGTGTTTGCGTGAGTTCTCCATGATTGGATTTATTGTTATCGACCTTGTTTGCTGCTAGCCCGACACTCGCTACGTTTTTGACCATCGTTATGTCTCTGCCTACGATATCCCTGTTTGCTGGTAAACAACTCTACCTGTTGTGACTCCGTCTGTGTCATTAAAACATTTTGCACTTGAATCTGCACGCCTCCTTGTCTCTCAATCGTGACAATACAAGTCTGTATGCACTGGGAATAATTTTTTCACTGTAAATATGACACAGCACAGCATATTTTGAAATCAAGGATTTAAAGTCAGTATATGAGGAAGTATTATAGTGTTTAACTTCCACTTATTACTCTAGTAATAACTGTAATAATATATTAGTAATCTTTATAATAGTAATCTATTATTACTTTCTATTACTAATAGTTTAGTTTGCTTAAGAACTGTTAATAAAGTAAATTAATAAAGAATGAGGACTCCAGGAGTCCAGAGTGTGACACTTTTTGGGCAAAAAGAAAAACTTGTTTGTTACTGCCTATAATTAAAAATGCCAAACATGAGCAAATATATATACAGCCCATAGAAACCTGAATTAAGGTCACTATAAAAAATGTTATACTGTACATATCTCAGAAATGGTGTTGCATCAGGAATGCACTGACCATTAAATTTAGCAGTGCCCCAATTCCAGCCCTTCACACACATATCTTTCTCAACCAGCTCCACTTTGTAGTTGGCTTTGAAGTACTCTGAGATCTTCTCAAGGTCCTGTGCATAAAAAAGAAAGCAGAAAATTTAAGACATAAAGAAACAGTGGAGTATGGAGCAAACTGATCTACTTTTATTACATGCAATTTGTATCTCAGACTCACAGTATCTTTAAAGCCATCATATTTATAGATGTTTCCAGTGCTGGTGCTCAGCTTGATCCCGTGACCCAGACAGACTCTCCTCCACTGGGCTTGAGTGAGCTCAGGCACCGGAATGCTGTCCACCTTCCCGGTCTTACTGTTTTTATACACTACTGTCTGCTTACTGAAGCGAAGACGCCCATCGTTCTGTAGAGACAGATCGGACAGACATTTTCAAGCATGACATCTCAGAATAGACATCAGACTGTTGCAGCACCTACTCACCCAGGAGCCCTTGACCTCCTGATAAATTTCATTGAATTCCAGAGTGTCATTCATGTCAGTCACTCCAGCTCATACAGAGTGGACCTGTGACGTTCAAAAGCTGCGACAGCAGAAGTAAAATCATAAATATATGTTATACAGTATTCATATAGATGTTTCTCTGCATGTGGCTTTATGAATTCGGTAAGGTTTCAAGAGTGTTGTCAAAAATAGAAATTTCCTAAACGACAAAGAGGCGGCACACTTTTTTTTCTGCAGGATGATGTGGATGTCATTAAGCTTTGTGCTATAATATAAGTCTTTGCGTATCTGAATATCTTGGAGAGGCACTTCAAATGGTTTTCTAAATCTGAACAAATAAATATAGCTAAGTAGCGAAGCTACCATATTCTGGCATCCAATAGCGGCTAGTGTTTTTCTGTTTTTGTGACAAACGACACATTTTAAATTGACAGTAAATTTTTAACAGGTCTAGTTTATTTCGAACACTTTAATGGCATAGAAAATGAAATGCGTGAGATATTTGAATCAGTATTACTGTTATTCGGCGAGAGGATCAAGGCCGAGTCCCGTGTGCGTAGATTTGCGGAGCGCAGCGCTTAACGCGTTCGTCATGACGCCATCACGCTCGGTGCGTAGCCCCGCCCTTCCTATTGAATGTCCGTCTGTATTGTAAACGATCGTGTCACAAAGCGAAAGTTTAAAGGCTTTATTGATGAAGACTGCTGTCAACATCGGCCAATAATTTATCGTAAGACAACATCCTAGCATAATTCAGGTATGCCGTCAATGTCATATATATATTTATACATGTAAGGGGATGCCCGTGCAATTATACAAAAGGTTTAGTCCAGTCGGAAGCAGTGTTGTTCGATCGATCAATATAAATGGCCTTTACTGATCGTATTCATGTAATTTTTAAACTCTACACAAAAATGAATGGTTTATAAGCTGCTTTGTTACATACGTGAGCATCTTTGGCTAAAATGCTTTACTGTGCACTGCTATGTTTCCTATTAACAAAATGAATAAAACACAAGTGTTGTGTATAACTTACAATAACATTATGCATTTACAATATTACATTTACTTAATAAATGAACAGAAGACGAATGATTTAGAGTCATTGACTTACCCTTATGATGCAAACCTGTGTGACTTCAGTTAGCGTGAAGTTGTGATATTGTTATTCAAGTCAACTAAAGTGTTACTCACCTTCCTTTAATTTTAGATATGACACCTAAGCGTGGCCTCATAACCGACACCTTCAAGGTTGTAAAGAAGGCAAGGAGAGGGAGCAAGAGAGACAAGTCTCCTTCACCACCTATAGCAGGTGGGACAGGATGTTTGTGTCTGTTTGCATATGTGCATATTTCAGTGAAAGCAGAGATCTGTAATATGTCATCATATCCCTAAACTGTGCAAATTATTTAAAGCAGCATGCAAATACAGTGATGCAGCAGCATTTATAACAATGTTATAACTTTTCAGAACCTGAGCCCCCACAACTGAGTGAAAGAGAAAAAGATCTACAAGAACTGAAGAAGTTTGATCTGGACTGGAAATTGGGACCATGCACAGGTGCGTTTTTATTTTTTATTAACCAATCTATCTATACAGCTTTATGTCAGTATTTTTTATGGTTTCTGTAGTCTGTAAAGCAATAAAATCCTGAAATGTATCAGCCATGTCACTTTGAGCTCTTGAATTCTTTTCAAGATAAAACTGATATATAACAATAGTGTGTGTGTATGTGTGTTAGGGATCAGTCGACTGCAGAGATGGGAGAGGGCAGCACTGCATGGGCTGAATCCCCCGCAGGAGATTAAAGACATTTTACTGAAGGAGAGCACTGACCCGGAGTACACACAGAGGTATTACTAACATGCACTTACATACTCTCTCTCTCCCTTTTACACATGCAGATACAATCAAAAACCAGACAAAGCCTGTCACTATAACGCTCCTTTTCTTTCTCTGTTTCAGTCTCTGGCGTGACTATCCCATCTGAAAAACAGATGGAGAAAAAACAGAAAGATGAGAAATACTTTTGTAGTGTTTGATATGTTCTACTATGTTTGCTTTTTTGTTTTTACACTACATTTCATTAAACATTTTATACTCAAAATGTATTGTGGAGTCTTGGTTTACTCTCTGTGCACCTGCATTATATGCATAACAAAGTCAATTACACATATCCTTTGAATGTTTTTTATTTATTACATCTTATTTGTATATTCTTTGCCAATTTTTTTTACATTTGTGTTTCCTTTTATATTTTGTAAGTAATTTATAAGCTTAAACCACAAAGTGAGAGACCTACTTATGAACAACATGTAGAAATAAGTGTAACACTTTGTTTTAGGTCTCTTACGTTTTTAAGCATGCATATTAGCCATATGTTAGTAGTAATTAAGCACATATTAATGCCTTATTCTACATGATTTTATTCTACATCTCTAATCCTACCTAATACCTAGACGTAACAACTACCTTACTATTATTACTAGGAATTTATTGAGGGAAATGTTGTAGTTAATAGTGAATAAGTGTTCCCTAAACTAAAGTGTTACACAAATTGTCTTATTTGAAAATATTTTAGCAGCATTCAGTAAACATCAGATAATTTTGCAAAAGCATTGATGTTAAACCAATCAATTAATGATGATCACATTTACTGCTGCTTTTAAATTTATTTATATGACAATGAGCATGCTACACTGTCTGTTTTATGCTGTATTATAATTCTACATTTGTCCACTTGTTTGTGAAATGCTTATGACTGCCCTCTGTGCTGTGTGCTTCAGTATTTTCTAATTAACAACATTTATTGAAAAAAAAAAAAAACCTTTGATTTTACTGCACAGACACATGGTATTGATCGCCTAATAGCATTTGTTTTGCTCTTCTAGCTGTTAAAATAGCTTTTACAATAAGGCATATGTGTATGTAACATATATGCATGCAGGAATTACAACAGCCCCTCTCGAGAATGATATTAATTAGGGGCAGATAATTATGGCAACCACTGAAATAGGTCAGATCCCTTTCCACCCCATCAACCTGCGTATTTAACTGGTATTCATTATATCTTCACGTCGACATGGATTATATGGGTTTGAACAAATTTGCTGGTTCGGCATATCGACCTCGTACACTTATGGCCCTAGTATTCACAAGCGCGTCATTAACCACGATATACCTCCCTTGAGTGACAGATGGATGCGGGGGAGGGGCTGGACTGACCCAAGCGACGTAGAGCTGTTTCTCATTGGTTCACAACAGCGTCACTTAGCATTCACGCAGCCTGAGTGGTTTATGTAAATGTAAATTTTATGGCGTATACTGTCGCACGCAGCGGTCACTGGTTAAACAGAAAGCCACAGTGCGGGTGGAAGCCCCGCCCTCCTGCAGCAAGAACGAGAAGGCGGGATTATCAGAAGAAGAACGATGCTGATTTGCCCGCTCCATCCGTCAGGATGATGTTTTGATCGCTCATTGGCTGTAGCGCTGCCCATCGATGCTGCGACTGAAGCACCTACGGTAATAATGTCGCTCAGTGACCTAGTATTAAATAAAGCGACGGTTATGTAGATAGGAGGCAGCGGCGGATTATAGCATCGGCTTGGCCATTTTAAACACTACCGGTACATTCAAGAAGACTTGACAGCGTCGAAAATCTACTAAAAAAATCAACCATTTATCTCGCAGTGAATTATTTTTGTATGATATCCCGGATCATGCTGAAATCAGAAGGAAAACGCATAGCAGAAAATCACCATTTGCCTTGAGCAGCGCTGCAGTGCGATCTCTCTGTCTCTCGGTCCTGTTTGATTTCATCAGCAGATCGATCTACAATAGCACACCGCATTGGCTTTTTTAACTGGGATAAATATTCTCTTGTCGCGGTTTAGTATATCGGTTTGGTGTAACGGAAGCTATTGGTTTGCAGAGGACTGAATTACAGTTAAACTGGTGAGTAAGGTGTTGTCGGCATCATGCTGTGTCTGATAATTCGGTAGATCGGGAGGGTAATCGATCACAGTGCCTGCAGGATCAGTCATTTAGAGGGAATCTGATCAGCGGTGTGTGCGTGAATTTTGCTCAGTCGGCTCTAAGACAAACTTGACAGAAAGATATACACAATTAACAGCTTATGATTTACATTTGCATCGTCATTGGCACAAAACGAGCCGAAACAGGTATTTATGTGTGAGACCTATCGAGTTAAATATTATCTTGAATGGTTTTATTCACAAACTAGTCATCACAATGACTAAACCTACAGGTACCTTAACAGGTGCGCAGTAGTTTCGCATCTTAAAAGAGTTACATGAAAATAAAATATGCTGGGTATTTTATTCATACACAACAAGTGCACGCAGGTGTTTACTGTAGTTACGTTACTTTTAACGTTACGTGCTGTGCTTTTTATAAACATCGAAAGTTCCCTCTGGTTTAATAGAGGCGCATTCGAAAATTAAAGGTATAGCTCGGATAAAAAATGAAAATATGTTGGTCCAAGCTTGAATATGTCCGACAGAAAGACGTAGTTGCCAACCACTTTCATTGTTTCTTTTGTTCATGCTTGTCAAAGAAGATCGTGACTAACGTTAAGTTTAACACAAGACGGTTGTCTTTTTTCTATGATAACAGATTAGGCTGAGGAAATGATGATGGAGTTAGATTTTGAGGTATATTATTTTCTTGCAGGGATGGACAATGCCCATACAAAGACCGTTGAGGAGGTGCTGGGATATTTCGGTGTCAATGAGACAACGGGATTGAGCTCTGAGCAATTAAGGAAGAGCAGAGAAAGATGGGGCCCCAATGGTACTACATCTCTTGCATAAATACAACTGTTTTGTGCATTATGAACAATTTTAATCAAACCTTTATGTTTTATCTTCTTCCCATCTTCCTTTTATTTCGCTATAACCTGTGCCACAGAGTTACCTGCAGAAGAAGGTAAGCTTCTCCCTTGGGTTTGTGTAATTATTAGCAGATCTTTCATCATATTCTCTAAGTTAAAAGTCTCTCTGAGCGTACCTTTGTTGCATGGGAGATGCTGCTTGTGTAGATAATTAGTTATTATTGGATTCCCTAGAGGAGACGGGATGAGGTTTGCTCTCTGTTTGTAGCTGAGTAGTTACTAAAAGATGTATTTGTCAAGGTTTCTAGTTATATCAGGTTTTAGTTTTCTGAGAGCTATTTTCCCCTTACCACCGTCTTTATCATTTTTTTGTTGTGTTTACAGGTAAGTCACTATGGGAACTTGTTCTGGAGCAGTTTGAGGATCTACTAGTTCGGATTCTTCTCCTTGCTGCCTGTATTTCCTTTGTAAGTATAAATTAAAGACTGTGTTTGCTCTCACACTGTTAATAAATGCTGGCACAGAACAATAGCACAAGCTTTTCACATTCATAGATACCAAACACAGATGCATTAATTCTACAAAACTCTACAATCTTCACAAACACTGCTGCCTAATCTATATTTATCTATATATATGATCAAATATTCTTATGAGCTTACATTGCATAATGTAGCCCATTAGAATGCAGTGTTACATGCTCCTAAAATTCAAGATATGATGCCATAATTATCACTAAGCATATCATACAAGCAAGTTTTTTTTTCCAGAATGTCTGCATGATTGTAAATATAATATTGATTTCAGAGAACAGTTCAATAAACAATAAGTTAATATTATTTTACATTTTATACATAATATTGTCAGAATCATCTGTTTTTGCTCAACTTCGCCAACAAAAATAGTTTGAAAACACACCACAAGACAATGCTTTACAACAACACAGAGGTGTTATTCATTAATGAATGAATACATATTTTGAGCAAATTGAGTAAGCTGCTGATTTAGTGAGCTGTTCATAAAGATGGTCACATTCTTTGTTTTTGAGTGAATTTGAGTGAATTGCATAAATGAGTCATTGAATGACTCACTTGCCGTTTTAGTTTCATATTATTACTATCATCCTATTTATAATATATACTGAATATTTCAGTATTCAATTTAAAAAAACAGTAAGGCCCATTTAAACCCATTCATTTGCATTATTTATGCAGTACTATTTGCAAATTTTCCCAATTCTTTTTAAATATACCTTCTTCAAACTTTCGAAATATATCTTATATCTTCTTTACCCAATTATTTTTATATTTTAAATGCATATAAATTCATCCTTGTTTTTAAGAATACATACTAATTAAAAAGACGCTTTAGTTGAGTAAACCTATTTGTATATAACCATTAGTTTACATCTTGCACAGAGTTACAAATAAAAGCCTGTTACAAGCTTTGCATATACGAATGTATGTTTGCACTAAATTTAAGATTAGAATAACTTAGAATACTTAGAATAATTTAGTTTTTTAAATGGAAATGTATGTCTTTTCAGTAAATGTATGTGTCTTTTTGTAAATCTAGTGTAACGTTTGCATGGTAACATGGTTTACATTCTATTGGTACCACAACTTTGACAAAAATGTGCACTGTGCTCATGTTTTGCAATACATATTCTCTCTGTTTTCAGACTCTGGCCTGGTTTGAGGAAGGTGAAGGAACCATCACAGCCTTCGTAGAGCCATTTGTCATCCTCCTCATTCTTATTGCCAATGCCATTGTAGGAGTGTGGCAGGTACAGCCTTTGTAAATAGTTAAACACCTCTTAAATATGTTAATATATAATATATGAAGTCTGTGGATGAGACAATAATAGAGGAAGAGTTGCTATACATTACAATTCACTGTGTGCACGTTTCTGTAGGAACGTAATGCAGAAAATGCCATTGAAGCCCTAAAACAATATGAGCCTGAAATGGGAAAGGTATACAGACAGGACAGGAAGAGTGTACAGAGGGTCAGAGCCAGGGACATTGTACCTGGAGACATTGTGGAGGTGGCTGGTAAGAATGAGAACTAGATTTCTACATCACTTACTTTTTTAATTTGCCAAAATAAAATGCATTTAATGAGAGATTTTGTACATCTGTAAACTGTTGCATTTAATTTATGTCCCAGTTGCCTTTCATCATATGTTTTTTAGAGGCTGGAGTAAGCGATATGGAAAATAAAATGGATGTGGCAGTGTTTCCGTAAAGAAAGAAAAAAGAGGTCTACTCTCAAGAGATATGTCTGGAGATAATTTTAGGACATTGCTGAATAGAGATAGCTGTGTTCTGATCGTTTGTAAAACTGCCTAGCACAGTCTGTCTCAAATACATTAAGGATGTTTCTTAAGAAAATACCCAGCTGTTCCCACAGTTAGGCAAAGTATTGTCAAATACATGTTTGGCATAGTTTGATTCTTTCCACAAAGCATGCACATTGATCTGAAGTAATGACTCCTTTGAGACTGCTGCCCAAAACATCACAGATCCTCACCATATTTAAAATTTGGCAAGACTATGTGGGTTTCTCCAGATCCATCAGTCTATTTAACTTTTTTTTTTTTTATTGAATAGGGGATTAGATTCCTTAAACAGGTTATGTATTCTTTTGCAGTAAAAAAAACTGCCACTGCCAGAAATTCCAGTTAATGGGGTTTGTTTTAAATACTGTTTACATTTTTGAAATTATTCTCAGGCTGCAGGCCAGTTATGCACTGAACTGTCCTACCATTATTGTTGGTGAGCTGCGGCTTGGAGCCACAGTTCCTTTTGCGTCAGTGAAGTTTTTCCAGATTTATTTGCGCATGTTATTTTTATAGGCTGTTCGCCTGGACGCAGTATATGTGCCACATTCTGTGTAACTGACGCACCTGCAACTGTAGCACTTAGCATCTTTGAAACTCTTGTTAGTTTCCTCCTGTTGCTTTGAAAACTCACATCAAAGTCTTAATTGTCTGAATCCATTTATAGATGATGCTTGCTGCTAATTGGCAATCAACCTAATTTGCTCTCCTTGGCGGCTGTATTTGCAATTTTCATTTGGTCACTTCAAAGTAAATCTCTAAATCATTTACATCAAAAACTAATTTAAACCTAAAAAAAATAATAATTATGAATTCATCTATCCATATCCAAAAAGGATTTTAAATAGTTAGATGTCACTAATCAAATAAGAAAAGTTGTAACACTAACAATGTGAACTCCTTTTAGTTAAGTCATTCACTCAAATTATTATGCTGGTAATACATAATGTCTATTTATTTGAACCAGTTTTTTGTTGTTTTTAGTATCAGATTTGACAGAAAGGGTTAAGACCCAGTCTCAGAATTTTCCTCCACTCAAAGTTCTATTCTAAGAATCCCAAAGCTAATGAATAAAAATAAGGTTGACGTCTTTTTTGCGTCGATCTGTATCTTGACTGACAATTAGGTTCTAAAGATAGATTGTAAAGTATGGAGTGCTAATCAGCAGTATTGTAGTTTAAACCTCAGAGGCCCACTGTAGCAAAATGGCAGTAGTTATTAAAGCTATTAAATAATTTTTCCCTTTTTCCTAACATTGAGTGATAGAAAAACATCCCAGGTTTTACTTTTTTTGAATGTTGCAAACCTCCTTTTTTATGTTATTAACACATTAGTGCGAGTAATTAAGTTGATAAGTAAGCAAGTAAATAAATACACTTTTTAAGAATAAATTTGTATAAATATTTGAAATTATTTTTGATGAAGTCTTGTAAAATAATAATGAAATTATTACCAAAATATATTCAAACATATGTTATTTTATAAGTGGTTAAAAAAAAATTGTCTGTCTGTTGCTCACTATATTGAATCTTTTTATACATTATTAAACCATGTTTTTATCACATAGCTTGCCTGATAAAAAAAATGACACAAATCTTTTTTGCACCTGCTTTTCTCCAGTTGGTGATAAAGTCCCAGCAGACATCCGACTGACCTCCATACGCTCTACTACTCTGAGAGTGGACCAGTCCATCCTGACTGGGGAGTCTGTATCCGTCCTGAAACACACAGACCCAGTGCCTGACCCCCGTGCCGTCAACCAGGATAAGAAAAACATGCTATTTTCTGTAAGATCATTTATGTTAATTATCTGTCCATCTGCAGCTTTTCTTAATGCATTTCAGGTTTTGTTTTTAGCGATTAGGCACTGGTTTAAACGCGGCCAGATGTGGATGTGTGTGATGGTTTGTGTACTGTAGTGGATTATGTCCGGCAGTGGAGTCTGTGTGTGTTGAATAAAACATCACTCATATTGTTTGCTCCCACATGGCTGTAGACTGAGTCATCACATCACACAGGCTTTGAGCTCTCAGATGGATAATGACCATAGAGTACCAGCCTCAAAGACTCCACCCCCACACCCACACACGCACGCTAAAGCCTCCATTACTTCTGTCCCACTGAGAAAGTCTAATGGATGTCTGGCCATGTAAGGACAGGAACATAAACAGTGACTTAGAGGACCCATCCAAAATCAAAAGCAAAACAATGAATGAAATGGTAGCACTTTATTTTACAGTCCTGTTCGGCTTGTACATACTTCTGTATGTATTATATTAACTAAGTAATAAGAATAAGTAAGTACTAACCCTGAACCTACCCCTAAATCTAGTACTTTGTTGGGTAAGTACACAGCAAGTACATGTACTGTAAAATAAAGTGCCACCGTGATATGAATTTAAATATCACACATCTAGGCTCCAAAATAAATTTGTTGCCTTAGCGGACAATGGTGGGTGTTAAAAAGAGCACCTATGCAAGTGCTATGAAGCTATATTAAAAATATATAGCTTTTTTTGTATGTATGTGTCAGTGGTGTATGCCAATCACTGCTACAAAAACACCTTGTTGTGATGTTACTTTGTTCTTTATTATTTTAGTAACGCTTTATTTTATTAGTTGCTTATTAGCATGTATATTACTAGAATGTTAGCCATTTATTAGTAGTAATTAAGCACATATTAATGCCTTATTCTACATGACCTTGTTCTACATAACTTAATCTTACTTCACAACTACCTTACAAACTATTAATAAGCAGCAAATCAAGAATTTATTAAGCCAAAAGTCGTAGTTAATAGTTAACAAGTGTTACCTATTCTAAAGTGTTCATTTTGATAGCTTAAAGTCAGGATTGTGTGTTGCCCCATAGATTTCTAAAGCTGGCGCATTTTCCACTGAAGCAATAGTTGAGGTGAAAAGATACGTTCTCTTTCAGTAGATCATTTGTGCTGCTTAGATTTGATTTCAATTGTCATTTTAAATAATGTATTATGTAACAATTCCTGTATAACTGGCTAATGACATTTTAATCATTTGTTCATTTTATCCAATCTCTTAATTCCGAAGTACTGTAGGTGATGTTAATTCAATTACGCTCATAGTAATCACTCTGTACGACAGTTCTTCTGATCCACTCGTGAATGTGTGTTGGTGTAGGGGACCAACATTGCAGCAGGGCGAGCGATAGGGGTTGTAGTGGCCACTGGTGTGCACACTGAGATTGGGAAGATCAGAGATGAGATGGCAGCCACCGATCCAGAGAGAACCCCTCTGCAGCAGAAACTAGACCAGTTTGGAGAGCAACTCTCTAAGGTAAGATTATTACACAATTATCTGTGCTCTATTGTTTGTTGAGTAACTATGCTCCTTGTGTATGATTTCTGTGCACATTATGGACATTTTCTGTATGGATACAATGTGCTGTATAAACCATTTCTCATTACTCTCAAAGTTTAATGGATGAACTGGAATTTCCTTGATTTATTAGTGGATTGAACGTCCACATTCCATGTTTAAACAAAATGTAATTAAAAAAACTAAATAATTATATTTATTTCTGAAATCTGCAACATTTGAACATATATTTAATCTTGTGTGCTTTTTAAAAACTAGTTGGCTCTTTATTTTTATATTGTGCAGTATATATTACAAATGATTAAAAGATCTGTAGCATATTCCATATTCTGCTGTTTGCATAATTTCCTGCAATACTTGAACTCAGTGCACCCTGATTTTTTTTAGTGAATATCATTTGCACTGCGATGGTAATTTGCCATTTTTGTACCTCATTATGGTACCTCATTATTTTTACTATTTCAGTCCTTTTGCACATTTTTGCTATTTATGAGCTCACTGCACCTTTTATATTTATACACATTGCTATTGTCAACTGCCATTTAGACATCATCACTGTATCTGCGCCCTTTCTAATTTTTGTTCTTTGTCATTTGTATTTAGCTTATCTCTTGCCATTTATACCTCATACCATATAATTGTATTTTATTGGATGTGTACTTGTACTTTGCCCAATAACAATTGAGGTTAATGTATTCTAGTCTAATCTAGTATTCCACAAATGAACCAAAAAACAATACAAATGTACAGTATTTCATTGACAGATCCTCTCATTTGCTACATATCAGTTAGCGTTCACTCTGTAGTGATCTGTCAGCATTATCAAGCTCCAGATAAGGTTAGAAGTAGCTGTTTAATGTGAGTCATTCTTTCTCTTTCTGTCTGAAGGTGATCACAGTGATCTGTGTGGCGGTTTGGGGTATTAACATCGGCCACTTCAGTGACCCAGTGCACGGAGGCAGCTGGCTGCGTGGAGCTGTGTACTACTTTAAGATCGCTGTGGCTCTGGCTGTAGCCGCCATCCCTGAGGGTGCGCTAATGTTAACCTATTTTTTTCTTTTTTCCTTTGCCAAATTATTTAAATCTCCTTTTTCTCAGAAATATTGCATGCTGGGTTCCAGATGCCTGGAAACGTTTAGATTAAAAATTAAGAAATTTACCTACACAACAAAATATATTTAAATTCAGAAAAATATAAGTTAGGACAAAATGAAGGGAAAGATTCCACTTTGTTTGTTGTTATGGACCCTTTTCACATTCCCGAATTCTTATAAGTGGAAGTCGTCATAGTTAAGTAAACTTCTACAATGGTAAACAGAGCACTAAATACAATTTTATAAATATAAACATATTGTTCCAATTGCAAAAAAAAAAATGTTTCTATGACTATGCATTATTTTATAAATATATATATATATATTTGTTTAGAATAGTTTTTATCCAGTTTTAGTTATTTCAGTACATCAAGTTAAAATAAATGAAAACGTCTCAGGTTATGAATATAACCTCAGTTCCTTGAAGGAACGAGACACTGCGTCACATGACGCTTTGGGGAACGCTCTCCAGCGTGACGGCTCTGAATGTGTCAAATCAGTCCAATGAATTGGCAGAACGTCACTGATGACGTCACCAGCCAGGAAGCATAAAACCGCATGCGGATGATACCGGCGTTCACTTCTTGTCATGAAGCAAACTCGGCAGGGATGCAGGGGGTGTGGCCGACTTGACGCAGCGTCTCGTTCCTTCAAGGAACTGAGGTTCATAACCTGAGACGTTCCTTTTCAGGAACTCGAGCTGCGTCCCATGACGCTTTGGGGAACGAGATGCCCACGGCTCCGCACATCTTCAGCACTGCCCCCAGTGTGTGCCTGCTCAGTGAGCACTGCATCACCAGGGGTGACCCTCAGGTCCAGCTCGTAAAATTGAATAAACGTGTGAGGAGTAGACCAGCCCGCAGCATCACAGATTCGCTCCAAAGCTATACCTGCCCATACAGCTTTGGATGCCGCTACCCCACGAGTCGAGTGGGCTTTAACCCCTAGCCTCGGCTGGAGGTTAGATGACTCGTATGCAGTGTCAATTGCATCCACGATCCACCTGCTGAGCGAATGTCTAGTAGCTGCTAGACCTCTCCTCGGAGGGCCATAACATATCAGCAGCTGCTCAGCTTTGCGCCATACTGCTGTCCTGTGGACATAAGTGCTCGCACTGGACACAAGCAGTTTAACTCCCTTTGGCTGGGCTCCCTGAAGGGAGGTGGGTTGAAAGCCTGCAGTATGACGGGCTGTGCTGTTAGCGTTGGAACCTTAGGACTGTAACCCGCTCGAGGGTACAGAAAGGCTCTCGCCATGCCCGGTGCAAACTTTAGGTGGGAAGGAGCCACCGAAAGAGCTTGCAAGTCTCCTACTCTCCTCAAAGAGCAGAGCGCAAGCAAAATCATTGTTTTGATGGTCAAAAAAACGATCTGATATCTCCTCTATAGGCTCAAAAGGAGGCCTACAGAGGGCTTGCAACACCACATTTAAGTCCCATGTGGGTACCCTAGAACA
>JAUCMS010000001.1:16869979-16894785 GCA_032357445.1 Enteromius radiatus
TAAAATATTATGGTGGGTCTTGAGATTGACTTACTTGCCTAGGTGGGTCCCGGAATGAAAAGGTTTGGGAACCCCTGTCTTAAACCACTCACTCTTCCTGTTCCTCTCTTTTCACCTCAACCAAACCAGTCAAGATATCAGAATCTCTTAGCCATTCATTTTAACTTCGGTGTCCTGAAATCATTTTAAGCACGTTTGATGGCGTAAAACGTAGGAGGTGCACATAAAAGGATAAAAACAATCCACTATAGCTTCCTGTTGTGGGAGCGCTGACTATCACCACGAAAGGTAAAATGGTGTGTGTGAAAAACATCCTTGAAAACGGAAAATAATTTTTTTTTTGTTTTTATAGTAACAAGAGGTGTTTTCTTATTTTTTTGTTTTTGTTTTAAATGACATGTTAATGTTTACGAGTTTACGCTGTTTCATTGCTGAAATCACAGTCAAATACTACATTTAAAATACTATAAACAAATAACAGAGAAACTATGTGTGAAAGGTCAAACACTGGGGTTAGGTCACACTAAATTAAGCAAAGTTCAGAGCTAATAGGCACACCCACTGTTTCTGTTTTTGTTCAATCAGCCTCATACTGAAACCATAGGTGCACTTTAATCCTCCTCACCTGTTCGTTTAAAGTTAATCCTTAATTGAGACTTAAATCTGAGTTTAAAGTTATGGAGCAACAAGACTAAAGTAAATCTTAAATATAAAATAATGATGGTTTAAATGTTAATCTGTTTCCGCTGCAGCTGAATTATTAGATAAACCTTGATTTAGTCCAGATGTAAGATCAATTCTTGTTGGTGCAACCCACCCTGAAAGAAATCCAGTACAGTCTGTGATGTTTTTCTTTACATATGTTTGTCTGTTTTTACAGTCAGAAAATAAAGGGAGAGTTTCACTGTCATTTAGAAAAGAGCATCCGTCCGTACATTGATCTGATCGACACACTGCGGTCAGTCGGCATTCATAAGGACTTGGGCTTACCCACTATTGTAGTGATCGGAGACCAGAGTTCAGGGAAGAGCTCTGTGCTGGAAGCCCTGTCTGGAATTGCTTTACCACGAGGAAGCGGTGAGGACTGATTTAACCTGCTCTGAGATCAGTAAACACATAAGTAAGCACATAATTTCGCACTTTCCATTTTGGGTTGATTGGTTACGGTGTTTTCTGCAGGAATCGTGACCAGATGTCCGCTAGAGCTGAGGCTGAAGAAGGTACCGGGAGTCAAGTGGAAGGCTGTTTTAACTTACGATAAGAAAGCAAAGGAATCTGTGAATTGTTTTGCTGGTCAGTAGTGTTTTATTTTCTTTCAGCTGGACTGAAATGATCACTTTTACAGCAGGATTTAAAGCATGTTTTGTTGCAGGTCCTATTAAACCCAGCAAACTGGCGATTGGAAAATTAGCTCAGTCTGCTCACAATGAGAGGAAAATTGAGTTTGTAGACCCTTCATTAGTCGGAGAACAAGTAGCAGCAGGTGAGTGAGACTTCTGGGAAACTCTCTTCTTTTCAGTGTAACTGCGTTCGTCTTATAGTCTTGGATGTTGATCGTAATTCAGTAGTGCAGTAACCTATGGTATATACGTTAGTTGGTGTATAATGTACTGCTTCACTGCTCTCATGCCTAATGTTGATATGTTGATCAGCTAAAAAACAATTATTGGCCAAAACTGTCAAACTAATGATGCTTTTAAGTACTGAATGAAATGTATATTCAATTAAAGTCTTGCACATTTAGTGTCTTCACAATGGCCCATTTATGATGACTATGTCTTCACTCTGACTGCTTTACAGACTTTTCTCCATTGGACATCAGTTAATTGTTCCTGTGTGTTTTACAGCCCAGAATGAGCTGGCAGGAAGAGGCGTAGGGATATGTGAAGAGCTCATCACGCTAGAGATCATGTCTCCAGATGTGTGTGATCTCACACTGATCGATCTGCCTGGAATCGCCCGGGTCCCAGTAGAAGGACAACCGGAGGATATCGGAAAACAGGTGGCTCCTTCAGTCTGACCCAGCACCACATTTATCATCAAACTAGTACAAAAACAGATTTTAATCAATGCGTCTTGTAGATTAAACGTCTGATCCTGAAATATATTAAGAAGAGTGAGACTATAAACCTGGTCGTGGTCCCGTGTAACACTGACATTGCCACAACAGAAGCCTTAAAAATGGCACAGGAAGCAGATCCTGAGGGCAAAAGAACCTTGGGTAATGAAGCAGACACCGAACGCTTCACCTTATTCCTTACGCTTGACAGCAAATGTATGTTATAAGATAACTCTTCTTCATTCCTGCAGCCATTTTGACGAAGCCAGACCTCATCGACAAGGGAACAGAGAAGAGCGTTCTGGATATTGTCCACAACAGAGTGATTCCTCTGCGTAAGGGTTATATCATGGTGAAGTGCAGAGGACAGCAGCAGATCAACGACGAGCTTCCTCTGGAGGAGGCAGCACAGATGGAGAGGGATTTCTTCCAAAACCACGACAATTTCAGGTTACAGACATCTGCAAGATTTTGCATGTATTCATTTTTAAACGAATACCAGCATTTCCTGTTTTTTTTTTTTATAGCAGGGTAATCATGCTAAAAACACGTTGAACATCTGTTTAATAAACTTCAGGCTTTTACAACGACTCTGAACTCTCATCCTGATTTTGCCAAGTACTATGTGTCCCTAGGTCAACATATTTTGTTGACCCTAGAACAGCATTTTAATGAAAAAATACAATCTTGACCATATCTCTACACCTAAACCTACTCTTAACCATGAGTAATGCCTAAAATCAGAGGAAATGATAGATGACTGACTCTGATGTACAAGCACCAAACACTGATTGTAAGCCTAAACCTCACAAAAACTGTAAACTGTTTCTTCAATAATTTTTGTTAAACATTTTTATATTAATGTCTCTGTTCGTGTGTGTTAGTCATGACCTTTGTGTTTTTTTATCTTCAGTATATGAACTAAAGCAAATGACCTTACAAACAGCGCCTTCTTTTTTCTACAGATGCCTCTTGGAAGAGGATAAAGTGACTATTAAATCTCTGGCCATCAAACTGACTCAGGATCTTGTCGATCATATCAAAGTAAGTTTCTAAGTGTCTCAAAAGTCAAACATGCACTGAACTGCACTCTCCGGCAGGATGAACTAGACACGGTAGCTAAACTTGTGTATCTTTGTCAGAGTTCACTGCCGGGGCTCCAGGAGCAGATACAGAAACAGCTGTGGAGCCTGAAGAGATCACTGAAAGGCTTTGAGGCTGGACCACCAGAGGACCCTGAGAGAGCCAAGGAGTTCCTCATTGAAGTAGGACCTCAAGACATAATGTCTTCTAACTGAGAATTGGCCTTCAGCTCCAATCAATACAGGAGAAAAATGCACCAATGCATCTTGAACAAAATATGCATGTTGTGATCAATTTAGTTTGTACAAGAAATCAGCTGCTCCTTAAAATGGATGAAATCACAATTCAGAGAGGAAAAGTTGAAAAAGATCACCAAAGAATTGTGAAATATCATTTATTTTCTGAATCATCACAATTCCGAGAAACAAAATGTATTAACTGCAAGATATTTTCTTGCAATATACAGGTGCTGGTCATATAATTAGAATATCTTCAAAAAGTTGATTTCTCTAATTCTATTCAAGAAGTGAAACTTGTATACATTCACTCCACTCAGACTGATATATTTCAAGTGTTTATTTCTTTTCATTTTGATTAATATAACTGATAAAAGTATGAGCATGTGCAGCACTCAATACTTAGTTGGGGCTGGTTTTGCCTGAATTACTGCAGCGGTGGCGTGGCGTGGAGTCGATCAGTCTGAGGTCTGCTCAGGTGTTATGAGACCAGGTTGCTCTGATAGTGGCCTTCAGCTCTTCTGCATTGTTGGGTCTGGAATATCACATCTTACTCTTCACAATACCCCATAAATGTTCTATGGGTTTAAGGTAAGGAGAGTTTACTGACCAATTAAGAACAGGGATACCATGATCCTTAAACCAGGTGCTGTTAGGGTTAGGGTTAGGGTTACGATCTGCTTCTCCATAAAGTTGGTCAGCAGCAGGAAGCATGAAGTGCTCTGACACATCCTGGTATACAGCTGCGTTGACCTTGGACCTCAGAAAACACAGTGGACCAACACCAGCAGATGACATGCCACCCCAAACCATCACTGACTGATTTCCAAAGGAAACTTACTTTCATCAGAGAACATAACTTTGGATGACTCAGCAGCAGTCCAGCCCCTCCTTGGAAAATCACCTTGAGGAGAGACCTTCTCTCTCGGGGGGCGGGCACGATCTGGCACCTGCGACCCGATCTCTGGAACCTGCACTTCTGGCTCTTGTCCTTCCTGCAGGAAAAGTTGGAGTGTAGGCTGTCCCCTTCAACTCTTAAAGTGTATGTTGCTGCCATTGCAGCATACCATAATGCAGTGGATGGTCAATCCCTAGGTAAGCACCAACTCATCTTAAGGTTCCTTAGAGGTGCGCGTCGGGTTAATTCCCCAAGACTGCCCTCAGTACCCTCTTGGGACCTTGCCGCCGTCCTATCTGGCCTGCGGCAAGCTCTGTTTGAGCCCTTAGCATCAGTCGATATAAAATACCTGTCACTGAAGACAGCACTCCTGATTGCTCTGGCCTCCATCAAGAGGGTTGGGGACCTCCAAGCTTTGGTTCTGCTCGGCTGACTCTCACGTTACACTGAGACCTCGGTCCGGCTACGTGCCCAAAGTTCCTACCACACCTTTTCGAAGTCAGGTAGTGAACCTGCAAGCTCTGCCCCAGGAGGAGACAGACCCGGCCTTAGAGTTGTTATGTCCTGTACGCGCCTTGCGCCTCTACATCGAATGCACTATTCTGGCACTATTCAGGCTGGCATCCCGTCAGGGCCCCTAAAACTGGCTCCCAGGGTGTTGGGAAGGTTACGTGCAGACTCTCCTGCTGACACGCTTGCCTGTCAGCACCGGGGTCTCCGCGTAACGCGGTCTCAGAGTCGTGGCCTTTTCCATGGGTGTTCCCATATGTAACGTCGAAGTGATTCGACTGAAAAGGTAACGAACGTAACCAACGTTCCCTGAAGGAGGGAACGGAGATGTTACATCTCTTTGCCACGACTCTGGGGTCACGCTGACGCCGGCATGACTCCTCAGCAAAAACCTGCAGGTGCCCTCTGATACTCACGCAGTGATGAGGTGCACCTGAATGAATAATGAATATTTTAATTGGCCTTTTCTTTGAAGTTCAAAGGTGATTGGTCTCTCTGGCGAGTTCCCATATGTAACGTCTCCGTACCCTCCTTCAGGGAACGTGGGTTACGTTAGTAACCTAGACGTTTTCATTAGCTGTCAGTCATCGAACATTCATGTAATCATTGAAAAACACTTGAAATGTATCAGTCTGTGTGGAATGAACATTATACAAGGTTCACTTCTTGAATAGATGATAGAAGATATTCTAATTATATGACCAGCACCTGTAATATTGTGGTCATAAATGTTGTACTTACCATAATATCAAGTCTTTTATTTCTTTTTTATAAGCCTGCCTCAATCTGAAAAGGGCTCTCTGTTCAGATAATACCTTTTTTTTTACCTTTCTAAGTCCTGTATAGCAATAACAAATATATTTTTTACAGACCTTAAATGGATTCAATGAGAAAATCAAGTCTCTATTATCCAAAGAGCCAAACAGTGGGGAGGGTTTGTTTGATCAGATGCGTGCTGAATTCAGGAAGTGGAATGATTATCTTAAAAAAAGAAATCCAGCCTGTGAGTATATTTACACATTTATCAAGCACTGAGATCTAATGAATGCTAAAAGCTCATAAGCAATCCATATTGTTTTTAAAAGTTAATTCAAAAGATTTAAGTAAGAATTACAGAGGAAGGGAACTGCCTGGCTTCAGAGACTTCGTCTTTTTTGAGAAGATTCTGCAGGACCATGTGGCTACACTTCAAGATCCAGCCATTGATGTACTCAGTGCTGTTAAAGGTGCCAGCACACAGTTTCTGCTCATTGTGGAGAGACTCCATTAGAAAACCAAATCTGATTTATAGCTATTTGTCATTTTGATTTATGTGTTTCTTCTGAAGACATCATCACTAAGCACTTCACTGACGTGATGAATGAGTGTTTCAAGAACTATCATCCCCTTCGAAACATCACTAAGGTAAATAATAGACATTTGCTACGGAGATGTTGCAAAAAGTGTTGATTTTAGTCCAGTTGGATCAAATTTTCCTTTGTACTCCTTGACTTGCTTCTATAGGACAAAATCCACAACATTCAGCTTAACCAACAAGAAAAGGCAGAGCAGAGGATCTCAGAGCAGTTTAAGATGGAAAACAGGATCTTCACTCAGGACCCCATTTACATGAAGATCTTGAGTGAGATAACGAACCAAACGTATTCCGAAAACGAATTACCTGTCTTTGACAAACAATGCAAGTACAGTGAAATGATGGAGACATATTGTGAGGTAGATCAATCCTCCTTACTTATACAGTGCTTTTAACAACAAAAACTGAACAGTATCAGATTGAGGACGAAACGAGATTAAACACTACATTTTCAGCTAATGGCCTTATTTATTGTATTTAATGGAGATACGCGGAGGTCTAGATCAGCTCATTTTAAACCAGATCTTTGTTATCAAATCAATGACAGTCATTAGAAATGAATTGTTAGAAAATAACTTCTCTAGTGGTTTTCTTTCAGATTGTGGTGCAGAGATTGTCTGACCAACTTCCCTTGATGATCATCTTCTACATGTATGAGGAGACTGCTCGGATCCTGTCTGTTGACATGATGAAGTTACTGGAAAAGCCAGATGTGCCTGCACTGCTGTCTGAAGACTCTGACGTGAGCAGAAGACGCGGCGACCTAAGAGCTCGTCTCAATCGTTTGAGTCAAGCTGCTGACGTTATTAGCAGTTTTTTAAAGGGCTAGAGAACACATCTGAACATACATTTAATTTAATTTAATTTAATCATGTATCTTCTGTCCAGTCATCTGTTTTTCAAGCTTGCTCAGGCATTGCAGGATTTAACAATTGAACCCATATACTCTTAAAAATAAAGGTTTTTTATCAGCGTCAAGAAAAATAAGCTTTTTTTAAAAAATGTTTTTCAACATGGTTCTTTTGGGAACCGAAAATGATTCTTCTATGGCATGAATGCAGAAACACCTTTTTGGAACATTTTCATTAGTGTAGAAATGTCTTCAGCTTTTTAATATTTGTTGAGATAGCACATATGTCTGCAAGATGTCTCTTAAAGATCTCTTGATCTGGAAAGCATCAGCTGTCTACAAACCTCTGGTAGACGTCTCACAGATGTCAGTTTTACATTTATTCTAAATTATAAACATCTTAAAGACATCTAATAGATGTCTATTTGACATCCTTGATTTACAAATGAGCCGATCTAGACATCAGCATATCGCCATTCATAAATAAATTGCTGTTAACTAAAAAATGTAGAGTTTAATTTTGTCATTATACATTACTGACACACGTATTGCAGATTGCTCCCTTAATTAACCTCTTGCAGTAAATGCAGACGTCAAAGAGAGATCTCCAATATGAATGTGTGCTATCAGGGTAAACATTAACCTGCATCTTATGCATCTATTCTTTATTGTTTCCAAGTAGTAAGGCAGCACTTTGTATCCAAGTCACATCTATGGGCTAAAGTAAGGTAGACACCTATGTTTTGTTGGAAATTTCAGTGCTTTGACTACAGTACATTATTTTCTTGTGATTTGTTGGTAAATTATATCACTTTTGATCGACTGAATGAACTGTGTGTGTTGCATTTAATGAACTTCAGCTGCTGGTCTTTTATTAGTGTCACAAAGGCAGTGTTAACTAGCTAGATAAAAAATAGACACACACACACATCACCTTCACATCATTACTTCTAATGATTGTGTGCCATTATTGCTGTCTCTTCTTACAGATGAGTATATATGTACCGAGTTCTTTATGCATTTCTGACCTAAAATCAAATCAGTCTAGTGTCTTCTACTTCTGTTTAAACAGCAAATAGCCTACTACTTTTAAAATTAGCTTTTCTTTATGTATAGAAATCCCTCACAAGTGGATCTCAGAATTGAAAGAGGCAGGACTTGTCCAAGTGCAGCTTCATTCAAAAACACAACGAACTCAAAACAGGCCAGGTCCAAACCCCAGCAAACAGTAACATCAAAGGATGAGACAGAATCCTAATCCGGAAACATGCATTAGTCCAGGGTCAAATCCAGAGCAATCCAAAGTAACAAAGTAAATTAGAAAAACTACGGTTATGGCAATAAATGTGAAAAAAAGAAATAAACAGAAAAACTGTTATAGCAAAACAATACTTCTATTTGACATGGCCCAGCTTAAATGAGCACCAAACTGTTCGGAGGGGAGAGCTCCCCCTGCTGGCCTGGCGTTACAAGGATACATGAGATGACAGTTCATTACCTCTTTAAAAGGATAAGAACGTTTGGCTGAGTATGGTTTCAAGACAACTCACCTTTGGTGCTTTTAACAATATAGATTATTATTATTATTAGTAGTAGTATTATTGTTTTAAAGCACTGAGCAGTATCACATTGGAGGAGTGTCGGTAATGTAAAATGACAAGATTAAACACTCCATTTTCAGCTGATGGCATCAGAGTGAATCAGGCACTTAAGATTTGATCTGAACATTGAAACATGAGGAGCTGAATCATAAGTCATAAATCAGCCCATGATGCCCTGTTGCCTGCCTGATGCAAGCAGATCTTTGTCACAGGACAGCTTGAACATTAACAAAAAAACACGTATAAAGAATCCCAACTCAGGAAGGAGATTGTCAATATTGGGCAAATAACCAAGATAATGGTTAAAGACACAAGATATCATTATCATTAAATTGGTAAAATAATTAAAGGTTTTGTTGGACAGATCTTCATCCCCCAACTCAGGACCAGACTGAAATTCCTGATGAGACCTTTAACCATGGTCTTCACAAAAACGTCTTAGGTTATGAATATAACCTCAGTTCCTTGAAGGAACGCTGTTAACTGTGCCCCCTCAGAGGCCATACCCACAGCTTCCATATCTCCGGGCGGGGATGCACCACAGTGCCCCCTGCCTGTGAGAGGAGGTCTCTCCGTCCAATAGAGACATCAGGTCCAAGAACCATACTCGGCCCGGCCAGAACGGCGCTACTAGCAGTAGACTGACCCTATCCCGGCGCACTCTCTCCAGAACCTCTGGAAGCAGCACAATCGGGGGAAATGCATACAGACGTAGCCTCGGCCATGTCTGCATCATTGCATCCAACCCCAGCAGAGAGTACCAGAGGGGACATTGCGCGTTCTCTTGTGTCGCGAAGAGGTCCACCTCTGCTCTGTAAAATACTCTCCATATCTGCTCCACCACCTCGGTGTGGAGCATCCATTCCCCCGATTTCGGCCCCTGCCTCGACAGGAGGTCTGCTTCTGCATTCTGATGCCCGGGAATATACGCTGCTCTGAGAGACAGCAACTTCCCCTGGGACCATCTCAGGATCTGCTGAGACAGCCGGTGTAAGCGGCGTGACCTCAGCCCCCCTGGTGGTTCAGATATGTGACTACAGATGTGTTGTCAGTGCAAACTAGCTCATGTTGGTGTCTCAGGTCTATGATGAAGTGTTTCAGTGCTCGAAACACTGCCAGACCACTGGCGGGGTGGCCACTCATGACCTCGCAAGTGCTTGATGTTACACTCCTCAGCCCCACTGTGTGGGTGTTTATTACAGGCCGAGGCTGAGGAGAGCACTCGCGAGAGGTCTCCATGCCCTGGATCTGCTGCAGGGTGCATGGAATAACCCCTTGAGGGCGCTGCGGGCTTACGTACACCGTGTCGTGCGGCGGTGTAACGCAAACCCGCAGGCACTTCTAGCCTGAAGCGTGACCCTCAGATCCTGCTTAGGCTTAGAAGGCTTCTCGACAGAGTGCCGCCAGCCTCTCCTCCTGGAATACTGAGGAGGAGCACGGTCGGCGACACTCTGTTTCTGAACCTCCCGGTATGAGCGTCTACTCGGGGCTGCCACGTTACCATAAAAATCTGTGGAGGCGTGAAAGAGCCAAGAAGAGTAGGGTTTCTTCCAGGATCTCGACACCTCAGTGTGGAGATCCGGAAAAAATGGAAGGCTCCGTTTGGAGGGTGGCGCAGATGAAGAGATCGGCAGTGCCGCGCCGCCTTGAGAGTGAGAAGCCGCCTCAGCCCGTGCTTCTCCACTCTCAAAAGCAGCGGATCTCGCTGATGAGAGAGAGTAAAGGGACTCATCCGTCTCCGTCTCTGTCTCAGCGTGGTCCCGCTGGGAACCCCACAAATGCTTTTGCCGCTCGGCCTCAGCACGAGCAGGTCTGTCGCCGCGGGGAACCGATGAAAAGGCTCCCTCCTCAAAGAGAGCCAAGCGGAACTTGAGCACGCGCACTGGCAGATTTTCACAGAAAAAATGAATGTTACTTAGAATGTTATTTAGAATAACTGGAAACACTTCATATCTGTTGTTACGATCACCAGCCAGAGTGCCCTGGAGCTTCACTAGAGGGCACTCCACCCCGGACAGTTATGTGTGCTACCTCTGTCTTGTTTCTGCATGGTACTCTAAGGACTCTTATTGTTAAGTGTGTTCCCCACAGTTTCAGTGTCTCCCCTGTAAGTTTCCATAGTGATTAATCAGATACGTCCCCTTGTTAACCTTTTGTCTCCGCCTTTAAAAGCTGTTTGTGTCCGTCAGTTTAACCGCTGATTATTGAGTGTTTTTCCCTCGTATTAAGCGCTTCATTGTATTCTGTTATTCTGTGTTTTCTTGTGTACCGACCCTTGCCTTGCATTTTGGTTTCTCCCTCTGGTTTTGCCCTGTTGGATATTGTACGCCCATCGACCGACCCTCGCTACCGCTCTGTCTCTGCCTCTGCCATACCTGTTCGCCTCTGTTTGACCCAGCCTGTACGACCATGTTTGTAAATAAAGCCCTGCATATGGATCCGCTTGCCCCCGTCTCCTTCGTCACATCTGTGAAAAAAGATAAAATTTGAAGTATTTTGTACAGAAGTTCAGATTTTGAATAATTTTTATAAACATGAACATCAGGTTTTACTTTCAGCTTGAGTGCTGCTTTTATCAAAGCAAAGCTTGATTTTTATAAAAAACTAAGGATTTAGAAAAATGTTGTTTAATATCTCATTGTAAAATATTGAAGTCCACTCCTCTCCCTTTTCTCTTACTCATGAATGTCTTTGTTCTTTCTTACAGGTCTTCCTGCTGTCATTACCACATGCCTGGCGCTTGGCACGCGCCGCATGGCCCGCAAAAATGCTATAGTCCGTTCCCTTCCATCTGTAGAGACACTTGGCTGTACCTCCGTCATCTGCTCCGACAAAACAGGCACTCTCACAACCAACCAGATGTCTGTCTGCAGGGTTAGAGACACTTACATACAGTGCAACAGTTTCATTCTAATACTTTCTAATAAAGTAAAATAATTCTAACAGATGCATTTTTGGATTTTATTATTCGTGATAGCTAGATTAATAACATGGAATGATGCTTGAAAACCAGACTTACTAATCATGTGTGTTTACGCATGTATGGCTGTGCACGTGTGTTTGCAGATGTTTATTGTGGACAGCGTCGCAGGTGAGAGGTGTTTACTGAATGAATTTACAGTAACTGGATCTACTTACGCCCCTGAAGGAGAAGTGTGAGTTTCTTTCATATCTAACTACCCTCACATAAACACACACTCACAGGAATCTCTTCTGAACTAACCTGTGGTTTGCCTAAACATCAGTGTTTAAGTTTTTTTTCTCTTTTCCTAATCAATTGCTTTTTCTCACTTTACCCACTATTTTCTCTATTTTCAGTCCTGAATTCTGTATTTGCAGTCCTCCTCCAATCCCTCCCATCCTCTATTTGTCTCTGTTTCAGGTATAAGGATGGTGTAATGGTACGCTGCAGTCAGTATGAAGGGCTGGTGGAAATGGCCTCTATCTGTGCCCTGTGTAACGACTCTTCGCTGGATTACAACGAGGTGCATGTCCACATTTACATGTTCTCTCTGTTTTGATGAAGCTGTGGAGACTCAGTTTTCTCTGTATTTCCTCTCAGAGTAAGGGTGTGTATGAGAAAGTGGGAGAAGCGACTGAGACGGCTCTCTGTTGTCTGGTGGAGAAGATGAATGTGTTTGACACAGACCTGAGAGGCCTCTCACCTGCTGAAAGAGCCACTGCCTGCTGTTCAGTGAGTCTTCATATAGTAATATGTTTTGTGCATACAAAGAATCCACACAGTGTCGTCAGTATGACATGGTATATTACTTGTAAAACTATTTAAACATTATTTTTCTAACTCTGTATTATTTATATTATTTTATATGATGATTATACATTTATTTTATTCACATATTAATATAGTTATATATATATATATATATATATATATATTATATAGAAAAAACTTTACATTATGTGACCTTAGCTACTATGTATTTGCATTAAAAATAAGTACAGTGTACTTATTGTTATCATATTGTATTAATACATTTTTTGCTGCTGTTGAGGAGGGATACTGGTAAGGTTAGGGACATGTTTGGTTGTTTGGGTAAGTTTAAGGGTGGGTTAATTTGTAACGGATGGATCAACAGTGTAAATATAAATGTAATTACAGAAATTAATTACAGATGTAGTTATTAATAGTTTTTTTTTTTAAAATATATAAGCACAATGCAAACATGTGTTTGTACACAATAAATGCTTTGTACCAAATTATTAATTTAAGTAATACACCTAATATAAAGTTGCACCATATCTTATTATATAATTTTGAATTTATTTACACAAATACATATATAAATATTATGTATAATTAATAAATAATAATAAAACTATAAACATTTAGATATTATTAGTATTTGTATTTATGAATGATTTCATTATATGCTATTTGTAAAATACAGATTTTACAAATAGATTTTGATTTCATCACATTTATTTATAGATAAATAGATTTCATCACATTTTGAAAGTGACTGCTTGTCACTAATGATATTGAGTTAAAGAAATCTAGGATGTATTTCCTCCACCATTTCTCTTTCACACACACGCTTCTTTTCTCAGGTCATAAAGCAGTTAATGAGAAAAGAGCTGACTCTGGAGTTTTCTCGAGACAGGAAGTCCATGTCTGTTTTCTGCTCTCCAAACAAACTCACTCGCTCTGCTTCAGGTGCCAAGATGTTTGTCAAGGTCTGGTTTTCATCTTTCTTTAAAGCTTTCTCTTTTTCCATTCCTTTCATTTTGCGTTTGTTGTTGAAGGATCACTGAATATAACCGTAAATGTATATTTAAACAACATAGGCTAATACAAAAACAGCCTATTTGAGCAAGCACAATGTCAAAAAAAATGTATAACATGTGGACATTCCGCAGCCAACATTTAAAATGAGCTCAAAATTAGAGATCGGACTCTTTAAGTGTAACGATTGTAATTTCCAGTTCCACTTCACCTGGATTTAATTGTTTTATATATAATATTTCTATACATCTATTTTCAATATAAATTATTTTGTGTTACATGAGCCTTCAGAAATCGTTCTAATATGCTGATTTGATCTGATTTTATTAATGTTGAAAATAGTTCTGCAGCTTAATATTTTTGTGGAAGTAAAGATGCATTTTTTGATTATTTGATGAATCTCTTCTTAATATTAATTGTTTTTTGCATTGTGGAAAGTATCATTGCCCATCCATCTACAATTCTACATACATTTTTTCTCTTGATGTTATTTATGGTTTTTAATTCCTATTACAATTATTAATTAATTGAACTTTATCCTCACCTTCCTCACAATTTCGCCTGCATTTGGCCTATTAATCCTGACTTCATAGGGGGCACCAGAGAGTGTGCTGGAGCGTTGCCGCTGGATACGGGTAGGAGGTGGTACACGTGTACCGCTGACCTCTGACCTAAGGGAGCAGCTCTTAAGCACAGTAAGAGAGTGGGGCTCGGGACGTGATACACTTCGCTGCCTTGCCATGGCAACTAGAGATTCACCCCCTGACCCTCGTACCCTGAACTTGGAGAACTCTGCAGCCTTCACAGAATATGAGGTGAGCAAGTTTTGTGTGATAAATAATCATGAAAATTCATTTAGGACAGATTAATATGAAATGAAATGTACGTGAGGTAAAAAATATTTTTTTAATGTATATTTTGAGTGCTATAACTTTGCTGCAACACTTTTTTGGTTCTCTCAGTCGGACTTGACATTCGTAGGCTGTGTGGGGATGTTAGATCCACCCAGGAAGGAGGTGCTGAATGCAGTGCGTATGTGCAGACAGGCTGGTATACGGGTCATTATGATCACAGGTGGGTTAAACGCACACATAGAAGTGACTGTAAAGGGATAGTTCACAAAAAAATTCATAATTTACCTACCTTCATGTCATTCCAAACCCACAAGACTTTGGTTCATTTTGACTTTATTTTGGAGTTGGCACCCATAGCCTTGTCTCACTTTGTGAACCTTTCCCAATCCAGCTCCCCTCGCTCTCTCTCATTTTGCTTCCTGTCAACTAACTAACTATCCTATAAAAATAATAGGCAAAAAAGTGTGTTTTTGGATCCTCTGTTCTGAATTTGGGTTACCTAGCCTAGGAGGGATAGAAACCTTCAGTTTTCATTAAAAATATCTTGTGTTTTGAAGATTAGCCAAAGTCTTATGGGCAGGGTTGCCAGGTTTTCTCAGCAAAACACAACAAATTGCTTTAACTTCAGTGAGAGTACCCGGTACAAATTGCATTCTGGTTGGGTTTTGGGCAGGTTTCCCCTAATAAAAGTTGCATTTCAGGCTAAATATCACATTATTGTTGTCACTTCAACCCACAGACATGAAACACATCCCGTACAAAGAGCGGTAAATTAGCCCAATTCCAAGGGAAAACTGCAGACTTGGCTTATGGGTTTGGGACAACATTACGCCAGTGTTGGGGGAAACGCATTACAAGCAATGCTAGTTACGTAATTTAATGACCTTGTTCAGCTAACTCATAGATTAATGTATTATCTAAGTATATCTAAATATCTAAGTTACATTGTTTTCCCATTTATTCACTGACACTATTCTCTGTCCCCATGCAGAGGCACTTCCTTCATCCTGAGGCTTATTAATTTCACTTTTGGTTATATTTAATTGAGCCAAAAATATAACTTTTGTTTAAAAAAACAAAACAAAACAAATAAACAAACCCAGCCCACATGACAAAAGTAACTCAAAAGCAATGTAATGCATTGCTTTCAATAAAAAGTAACTATAGTAAGTAACACAGGTAGGACACAGGAGTAACACAATATTGTAATGCATTACTTTTAAAAGTAACTTTCCCCAACACTGCAGGAGGGTGAATAAATGATTACAGTTGTGGTTGAACTAACCCTTTAAATCTCAGTGACAAATATAATTATAAATACCAGACAGTCTGTTATATAATTGTGCTTGGGCAGGGTAAACATACACAAAAATGCATGTGAATGTCAATCTAAGGTCTTCTTCCTGTGTTGGTTTGTGTAGGTGACAATAAGGGCACTGCCTTGTCTATCTGTCGTCGAGTGGGCATCATTACTGAACAGGAGGAAGAGGAGGCTGAAGGTGGGCCGTATGGCAGCGGCCTCACAGGACGGGAGTTTGATGAGCTGCCTCCCCACCTGCAGCGACAAGCCTGCCGAACCGCCCGCTGTTTCGCCCGCGTCGAGCCAACGCACAAGAGCCGCATTGTAGAATACCTGCAAAGCCTCAGTGATATCACAGCAATGGTAAGTGTTACTAGACACATGAGAGAGCAAAAGTGCAACAAACTTTGATTAATGAAAACTTTCACTTGTGTTTTCTGTCCAGACGGGTGATGGTGTGAATGATGCCCCAGCTTTGAAGAAGGCTGAGATTGGCATTGCTATGGGCTCAGGCACAGCGGTGGCTAAATCTGCTTCAGAGATGATCTTGGCAGACGATAACTTTTCAACTATCGTAGCTGCAGTGGAGGAGGGCCGAGCCATTTACAACAACATGAAACAGTTCATTCGTTACCTAATTTCTTCTAACATTGGAGAGGTAGTCTGGTATGTACAGGCCAAAAAACACTGTAAAACCCTGGTCACACTATACTTTAAGCAAGCAAAATTTCAGCAAAAGCTGTAATATGACGTCACATTCCGTGGCATCTTTTTAGAAAACATATGTAGAAGGCTATGAAACACCTCCAAAGTATATATAAAGGAAATCTTTCACCCTTACATAAAATTAAATTACAAGAGAATATAAAGTTTCAAAGAACACAAAAACATTTTTCCTCCCATCTCATTTTTTTCCATCACCATGTGCAGATTCCCAATTATACAAATTTACATTAAAATGACTGGATTTCTTCTGCAAAATTAGCGTTTCAAACAATGTGTTTTTCTCTTTGTCTCCTAGTATTTTCCTCACTGCTGCTTTGGGAATGCCTGAGGCTCTGATCCCAGTTCAGTTGCTGTGGGTCAATCTGGTGACGGATGGTTTCCCAGCTACTGCTCTCGGCTTCAACCCCCCTGACCTGGACATCATGTCCAGACCTCCACGCTCCCCTAGAGAACCACTCATTTCGGGTTGGCTCTTCTGTAGATACCTCATTATCGGCTGTGAGTCACTTATACACATCACTCTTTGTTATTCAGGTGCCGTTTACACAACAACATTTTCAGCCAAAAACTGAAAACTTTTTATACGTTTTGCCTGTTCATACATGAAACTTTTTAAAAACACTAGGGCTACATCGTTGTCATGTTATCGTAGTCTAAGATTAAAACCTTCATGTAGTACAATGTTCTTGATCAGGTTAGATCAGATTCAGTGCAATCATTTTTTTTTATTTCACTTTATGATGCAGAAAAAAAACCTTGTCTTGTGCACGGTTTTTATGTATGACATTCCCTTTTACAGAGATGAACATGTTATGCCAGACAAGCAGTGAAATGTGGTATATATGTGAAATGGATCCATTTTGTCTCATGTATCTAACAAACATCTTTTTGTGAGGTGTGCAGCAGTGATTAGATTCGCTCTGAGCCATCTGGCGCATTTTAATCCAAATATAATCAGTGATCCCACTTATATTTGTGTCATCTTTCACAGTTATTTTGTTCAAAAACTCAAACCCTTATTAATGTACTAGGCAGCATGTAAAAATGTCAAGAAAAGATCAATGAAAAGTTAGCAAAAAAAAATTTTATTGTTGAAATACTCAACATTTAAGAGGTGGCATGTTGTTCCAAACCCATAAGTCCTTCGTTCAGCTTCAGAACATTTGTTTGATGAACTCACTCTGAATATGTTGATTTGTTAAGGTGCATTGCCATCTCTTTCTCTCTCTGTTTTGTAGGTTATGTAGGGGCAGCAACAGTTGGAGCTGCTGCCTGGTGGTTCATGGCAGCTCATGATGGACCAAAGCTTACTTTCTACCAGCTGGTAATAAAAAATACGTTTTTAAAAACAAAATTTTTTACTGCAGTGTAAAAGAGCACTTTTAAGTTTTGTGTCTTTTGCCTTCAACCAGAAGGTTTTAAGTTTTGTTGACTAATACCTAATTTTCTGTTGGTCCTATAGTCTCACTATCTGCAGTGCAGTGAAGGTCATGCTGAGTTTGCAGGAGTGCAGTGCTCAGTGTTCGAATCTCCGTACCCCATGACTATGGCGCTGTCTGTGCTGGTCACTATAGAGATGTGCAATGCCCTCAACAGGTATGCGCTTTTTAAAAAACCTCATAATGACAGAGAATCACTGCTGGACATGTCACATAAATACAATTTTGACTTTTTAGTATTTTCCTGTAAAAATAAAATTGTACTATAGTGTTTGTTATTATTTGTTTACAGTATATTGTACAGCAGTGTGTTGTATATATAATAGATACTCTATCGTTCAGAATTTTGAATTAGTTATAAAACAAGTCTGTTATGCTCACCAAGACTGCACTTATTTGATCAGAAATACAGCAAAATAAGTAATTATGTAAAATACTATTACAGCTTAAAATAGATATTGTCTATTTGAATATACTTTAAAATGTAATTTATTCTTGTGACGGCAAAGCATATTTTTCTGCATCATTACTCCAGTCATCAGTGTCACATGATCCATCAGAAAAATCATTCTGAAAGTAATTTATTTTGAAACCAGTTTGTTTGAACACAGTGATCATATCTATATCTATTTCAGTTTGTCAGAAAATCAATCTCTACTCAAAATGCCACCATGGTCAAACCCCTGGCTGGTGGGAGCCATCTGTCTCTCCATGGCGCTACACTTCCTAATCTTATATGTGGACCCTCTTCCTGTAAGTATGCATTAGTGTGCTTGGGAATTTGGAAAGATGATGCAGCACAATTTCATGCTTGGAGATGATGTATGTCTTTACTAGCTATGACTTGTGCATGCCTGTCTGTCATAAACCACAATGAAAATAGTTGCATAATCATTCAGGAAATGATGGATTTGCTATTAATTTTACTGATGATGAAAGGCTTTCAAAAAAGGAAGTCTAAGGGTAACACAGTAAATCATACCCCCCTCATACCTTAAAGGGGAATTTGTCATTATTTATAGTATTTATAGTAAGGCTGTTTAACCAAAATACAGTAAAAACAGTGATACTGTGAAATACTATTCAAATTTGAAATAAAATATTTTAAAATGTCATTTATTTCTGTGATAGCAAAGCTAAATTTTCAACATCATAACTCCAGTGTTCAGCATTACATTATCCTTCACAAATCAATTTAATATGCTGTTGTTTGTTGTTCAGGATTTTTTTAATGAATACAAAGAACAGCATTTATTTGAAATAGATGATAGAAAATAAACATTTTGGTAACAATTTAAAATCTTTTACTATTACTTTAGATTAATTTAGTTTGGCTCTGTCCCAAATGTCACCCTAAACCCTTCCTGACTTCCTGTGAGTCTGCATTTTGATGACGTAATGCCGCTTTGGCTGTCGGGTAGAAGTCTGCTACGAGATCGGCCCAGTGTGGGCTCGACAGAAATGCTGATCAAGGGTGCATAACGACCACAAAGGGGGCAATGGCCAGCACCCTTCTGAATGATAAAATGGGATTCGTGGACTTAACAGACACATGCACATGGTGGCACGTTCTTGACTTAATTTCCCATCACCCTTTACTCTGTCTATTAGTTCTCATTATTTTCAGCTGTGTATTATTAGTATATATATTAGTTTTATTAGTTCCCCTATATATACCATTTTTGTTTGTGTGTGTTGTGCATTACATTTTGCCTTTGCTTTCTGCACGTTGCCTTGTTTTGGATCTTTGTTTTTGGATTATTAAAACTAGAGATGGGCAGATGAAGCCTTTCAGGATTTTTCCTGATTATACCAAAAAAGATTTAAAGCCTCAAAGACAGACCCTACTAGTGGTCAGCTGCAATTATAGCAGCCACTTTCAAATGATTCACACATACTGTTGATTCCTGTTTCAACACAAAAAGTCTTCGTTCTGAGAATCGTTGTCCACACATGAAAGAGTTACTGTGAAGCAGGAAGGGAACATCAAGCATTTTGCATCTCTAAATAAACTGCATTTGGATTTTCATTGTTTTCACAAGTATTTCTGTGAGAGTATACTGATGCCAAAATCAGACAAATGGGATTGCCAGCAGTTCGGCAGCGTTTCCCCGTTTTCTTTTTGGTGGGACTTCATTGTGTCTTCGTTGTGGCACTTCAAGGTTGAGAAGGAGGAGGGCAGCAAAGTTGACTCTGGAGGTCACAAATATGGTCGTCCTGGAGGAACTGACTCCTGTGGTCTCTTACCAAAGAGCTTTCACACTGGGCTCATTCAAGTCTGTGTTGCTTTCATATTAATGCAAACTGCGCCACAGCTCAAGTTCAACTGAACTCAGACCACCTCCTTCAGGTAGCCTCAGTCCAGGAGCACTCAGAGTCCACACAAGAACCCACTTGAGTATGGGAGCACTCAGGGTCCACTTCAGGGCCTGCTCCAGTCAGGAGCCTACAGAGTCCACTCCAGATCCTGTTTCAGTCTATGAGTTCATTCCAGAACTCGCTCTAGTTTATAAGTCTGCTCCAGAGCCCGCTCAAGTTTACGAGTTTGTTCCTGAGCTCATTCCAGTCCAGCCTACTCCAGTTCCTCTCCAGGTGGCAGTTTCTGCCACAGAACCTCCTGAGGCAGCGACGTCCACTTCAGCTCCTCTCTGGGTGGTGTCGCCGACTCCTGAACTTTCAGTCTGTCCTGTTCCGGTCAAGGAGACAGTCACTGAGCTGCCTGCTTGTCGTGTTGCAGCCATAAATTATGTTACTAACCTTCTGTGCTCTTAGTTCTGCCTGATCCGCCTTGGTGGTCTCCTTCATGTTTAACTCCACTGAAGTGGTCATTAGCTCCATTCTGGAGGTCATTGGCTCTGCCCTGGTGGGCTCCAGATCTGCTGGCTCTGCCTTGGTTCCATGATCTACCTCTGGACCCCGGCCCTTTTCAACCACACGGGCCTCACACACCTTCCCCTGACCCACCTCCATTCCACTTCCCTTGTGAACTTCTTTGACACATGGTTAGGTCTGGAATCCACTCTTTAAAGTGGGAGTCATGTCACATCTTCTAGAGCAGGGGTTTTCAAACTGTGGGTCGCGCAAAGTCACTTAGCTGCAGCTATATTTACGTTACGGTGAATCAAAAACAGTACGATAATGAGCAAACGACTCTTTAGAGACGATTCTGTTTTTCAAATGAATCATTTAAGTTAAAACACGTACATGAGCTGACACATTAATTGAATAATTCACTGAATAGTAGTCCGATTCATTTGTGCCAGTACAGCATTCATGACCGCAGCCGCAAAGCGTTTGTTAAAATGGAGAAGTTTTTAAAACTAAAGGCGTCGCAGACTTCTGATACGTCTTCAGATTAGAGGTCTACCCGACAAGATTTCTTGTGGCGCGGGAATACTCTGGTGTAAACTGAACGGGAGCGGGCGGTTTAACAATATAGCGGTCCCGATGATTTTTCGGAACAGCATATCTGTGATTTCCTCCTTCTTATTGAGCACCGGTACAGCCAGTGCTCACGACTGTTGCACACACTGAGCGCATGGACCTTTTTGCACGTGCATTATATTTGCACAGTCTGTGCACGCATCACCTGGGAGCGGGACTAAAAAAAACTATCCCGCGCAGACCTCTAGTCTGAAGAGCATGACACAGATGGAAGCTAAGTTGCACTTGTTTTTTCTACATTGCTGAAGGAAAAAAAGGCTAACGCACGTTCTGAAGCAGTATTAGGCCAAATGCTTTTCTGTTTGATCAACATTTATTAATTTATTTCATTGCAAAATTATTAGCCTATTTCTAACTGTATTTCTATGTTATGAAAAGCTCCTCGTTCGTGTCCATTTTCCATTTCTTATTTATTTATATTCAAAAGGCAAGCAAGTGAAACAAATAATAGAGTAGCAGGACCCATTTACCCATTTTTCCATATTAAAATATTATGGTGGGTCTTGAGATTTACTTACTTGCCTAGGTGGGTCCCGGAATGAAAAAGTTTGGGAACCCCTGTTGTAGAGTGCCTGGGCTATAGTGTGTCTGTCCCAGACTTCATTTCCCATCACCCTTTGCTCTCTCTATTAGTTCTCATTACTTTCAGCTGTGTGGCATTTGTTTTATTGGCTCCACTCTATATACCATGTTCTTTTTACATCAGTATTTTTTTCTGCCTCCTGTTTTATTTTTTTGCCTGTTGCCCTGTTTTGGATCTCAAATTTTTTGTTATTAAAACTGTATTTAGATCTTTAATGTTTTCCATGGGTAATTCTGTCACACATCCTTGCTGAGCAAGTTTTATATATACATATATATATATATATATATATATAAACTCTTGCTAACCTCTTTTAAACTTTTGCTCTATGTACCAGTCCAAAAACCTTTATCCTCAGAAACCAAGTGGTGACTTAATTTGAGGAACTGAGAAAATCCGAAATTTGTAACTTGCACATAAAACAAAACTTACTGGCACCTTTAATTGCTTCTTGTTCTGTGGAAGAATGTCAGACAGAAGGTTTGGCATGATCTGAGAATGAGTAAATGATGACAGAACATTCATTTTTAAGTGATCTGTTCCTGTAAGCAGTATGCCTGTTACTGTTTGTCTCTTTAGGTCATATTTCAGATCCGGCCGTTATCTTGGCCCCAGTGGGTGACTGTTCTCAAGATGTCTCTGCCTGTTATTTTGATGGATGAAGCCCTGAAGTTCTTGGCCAGGAACTACATTGAGCCAGGCAGTGATCTGCAGCTGGAGGAGGATGGAAACGCAGCCAGTGGAGTGATTGGCAAGCTGCAACAGGCATTTAGGGGTGTGTCCTGGTCATTTGTTCTTATCTCTGGCCCATTGCTGGTGTGGATCTTCAGCCTGGACTCAGACATTACCAATATCTTCTGGGATTAGAAAGAAGGAGCATATGTGTGAGTGTGTGTGTGAGTATGTCTGAGTCAGAGAGAGAGGCAGGAAGAAAAGAAGCAGTGCAACGATCCAATGTAGAACGAATTTGGTGTTCAGTGTGAAAAACAGGGAGGTATGAAAGAAATCTAAAGCAAGACCAGGACAATCACAAATAAAGGAATGCTGGGACATGCTAGGGACAGATAGAGGAAGGGAAATTGAATTCAGTCTTATAAAATGGCAAGTTTTGTGCTCTGAGCACCTTTTTCAGCTAATCTACGTCACTGGTTTTGCATTGCTCTTCAGATTTTTTTTTTATTATTATTATTATTTGTATTATTTATTTTTTTTAAATGCACGTACATCTGTATTTGGTTTAGACTAAAATTAATACAATTAAATTTTTTGTTTTACAAAATGAGTTAAAGGTTATGTGTGTAATTTCTGTATTACTAGCGACACCAAATGCCTTATATTTGTTTAAGGAGCCTGACCAATGAAGGAACTGAGTGGGACTACCATTTTAACTGGCCTGTAAAAGACAGTGGAAATGTTTGGTACCGCTATTGGCACAGAAATAACACACTTCCCTTTTAAGCAATGTAACTGTAACACCCCAAAAATACTGCAAAAACTTTTCTTTTTTTTTTACCACACACAGTCACATATCCCTGATTTAATTATTTTTTTTTTTAATGAAGGCTAATTTTGTTGGGCCCTAAAACATTTTAATTAAAAAGGTTAATTCTTCAAGAAGTGTGTTTAAAAATGTTTAATTTAACCTCTGTGGGGAATAATACCAAGTTCCATTAGTTCAGTTTGATGTTACTTCACTTGCTTTGGATAAAACACACTTTTTGTGGCAGAATAGAATATTCTTATATTTTCTGCCATTTTCTTTTTATTATTTTTTTAATTAGGTCACACTGTCAATCATCTCTATTTTGTTGTGCCATTAAATTACATTTCCTCAGATTCCCACAGTCATGTGACAGTGCAAAAAGCGAAAACATCTAAACTGTCACTCTTATATGCCCACTATTCAGCAATGCATCAAATTTCAAATTATGAAATACAATTTACATTCTTCAAACCGCGTGGCTTAGGATCTTGTATTCGGGTATGCCAGCTAAACTGTGCTTCATTAAAACTTTTTAGACAAGTCACAACGCATGCGGTTACATTTCTCATTTCTTTTTTTTTTTTTGTGGGGCTGGGGTTTTGGAAGTCTCTTGCTCACGTTGAATCATTACTTTCAAAATGAAGAGGGGATTTTCTGAAAAATTTTCAATGTGATTGCTTAAGTTGCTGTGCCTGTATGATGGGAAAAGTAGTTTTGTCTGCCTGAAGGGGCCAATTAATTTTTACAAAGACCAAACATCATTATCAGGTGTCCAATCATTATATTCTGGTCATCAGGCGAATGCTGAAAACTTTTGGCAATAGCATTTGCCCAAAAAAATGTTTTCTAAAGTTCAAGGATTGGTTGATGATTGATTGTTGTTAAGAACAGAGAAAAAAATGGATTCCATTAAAAATGTGTCAAGTTCCAGGAGAAAAAAAGGGACAGGTTCATGTTTATCATTAGTTTATTTCATGTCACGTTTCCCTCATCCATCTCTGAGTCTTACTGTTTGTTTTTTTTTCATTGAAAACCGTTCTATAAAAAGGAGCTTTATAAAAGAGTAACAACCCTGTTATTTCTATTTCTGTCGTTTAGATTCTATTTATGTCCTATTTCTTGAAAAACAACACATTTTGAATTTTGTAGTATTTTGTTATTCATACAGTTGATACCATAACTGTCATTTCAACGCTGTTTCATTAACAGGGAAATGAAAACTGCTTCATGAAATGGAAAATAAACTCTTGATTTGAAATTCATTTGCTGTGTATTTTTTAAGCATTTTTAAACATTTTGAAACAGATCAGATAACTACTACTGTAAATATTAAAAAGGCATTATTTTTTCAAAAAAATCTTTATTGAAATAAATATATCACAATGGTGTAAAAAAAAAAAACATATTTCCAATAGAGAAAATGTCAGACGCCCAAACAAGGTCTAAAGCATGTATATATATTAGTGCTGGGCAATGATTAATCGCGATTAATCGCATCCAAAATAAAAGTTTTTCTTTACATATTATATTTGTATATACTGTGTATATTTATTAAGTATATATAAATTAAGTATATATAAATACAAACACATGCATGTATATATTTAATGAAAATATGTTATGTTTACATATTAAATATATT
>JAUCMS010000001.1:16917303-16927341 GCA_032357445.1 Enteromius radiatus
TATCGACAGATATACAAAGGCCAGGTATCGATATCGGTATCGGGACTGAAAAAGTCGGATCGGTGCATCCCTAATTTTAACTAATCTAGGTATTTTTACAAGGTGTCTTTTAGGTCATACAAGACTTATACATTGATATTTGTGACCCTGGAGCACACAACCAGTCATAAGTAGCACTTATGTATATTTGTATTAGTAGCCAACGATACATTGTAAGGGTAAAAATGACAGATTTTTCTTTTTATGTCAAAAATCATTAGGATATTAAGTGAAGATCATTTGCCATGAAGATATTTTGTAGATTTCCTACTGTAAATGCATCAAAACCTAGTTTAATAATGAATATGCATTGCTAAGAATTTCAAAAGACATTTTTCTTAATATTTAGATTTTTTTTTCCTGCACCTTCCAGATTTTCAAATAGTTTTATCTCGTGCCAAATATTGTCCTATACATCAGTGGAAAGCTTATTGATTCAGATGTATAAATCTCAGTTTCAGAAAATTTTGATTTTTGAAGCAGCCTTGATGCTGGTATGACATTAAAACATTACATTTAAAATTCGAAAACAGTTCCTTTAAATTGTATTTTTTTTTTTTTCATATTACTGTATTTTATACATAAATGCAGCCTTGACAAGCATAGAAGAATTTAAAATAATTGTATTGTTTGTCCAGCATCAGTTTCTATGAATTTAAATATTCTGAATAGAAACGATTAACTTAACTCTCTCACTCAGGTACAATTGTGCCGGGCTGAAATTTGGCAAAGTGGACATTGGTCGTTACAGTGAAGTGTCTAAAAAGTAAGTAGCTCTGCTGTGTCTCTGTTTCTGTGAGCCATTTGTAACCGGCTTCAACAAAGTGCAATGTTTGTCCCCCCCACCACCTCAGATACAGGGTCAGCACCTCTCCTCTCTCAAAGCAGCTGCCCTCTCTGGTGCTCTTCCAGGGAGGAAAGGAAATTATGAGGCGCCCTCAGGTGGACAAAAAGGGACGAGCAGTGTCTTGGACTTTCACAGAGGTGAGGCTTAATCCTCCGAAAAAGACCTTCAGAGTGGAAAAACTCCTCCTGTTCTCTGTTTATGTTTCTGTACTGCACAGATGAACGTGTTGACTGGTGTTTTTCCTTTGTTTCCAGGAAAACATCATCCGAGAGTTTAACCTCAACGAGTTGTATCAGAAGTCAAAGAAGCTTGGTAAGACCAAAGGAGAGATGTTCGAGAGGCCCAACGAATCCGTGTTCTCCCCCGTGCCCGAAGAGGAGGAACCGGAGGCCGAGACCATCACCGCGATGGACACAGAGAGCAAGAAGGACAAATAGAAAGCGCATGCTGCTGAAGAGAGCTGTGGTGAATCACTATGGGACTGGAGCCGAATGTGCTAATGTTCAGTATGCAGAGATAAAAAGTTTGTACGAAGTTATAAACAGAGTTATTGTTTCTTTTTATATTACGTATTAAGTGCAAAATCAGTCCAATAATATAGTAAATCCTAATATTAATACCTATTTAATTGTCATAATCATTGGACATCTGTGTCCAGTATTTCAAACAACTGTTATTTGGGACATTGATGTCAGCTGTTTTAATTGAGTCATGTCATTGGACATCTACCTCTAACAGGGTGATCATTAGTAAGGGGTTATTTTGTGTTGCATATGCATCACATTGGGGAACACACTTTATATCATTTTTTTTCCTATTGTATTGTTAATCCTGCCATTCCAATGTCACTCCTAGTCTTTTAATTTTCTAGTTTTTTTTTTAACTGTTTTCTAACTAAGATGTGGCTTGGTTGTGTGATGGTACTGACTACTAGACTGAAGGCAGGGGTTCAAAAAGAGTGGGTATTCTCTTCAGACAGTTACACATTTAATTTCAGAGAGAATATACTGCTGTGAAAGTCTTACTTTTTTTGTATAATAAGCTTGTTTTGAATGTTCTTTTTGTGCAAAAGGATTATTTAACATTTTTATTTTAAGCTGACAGGCACAAAAGAAAGCTGCTGGCAGTCTCCCCATTTTAACCTTTTTCAGTCATTCATTTCACCGTTGGAAGCTTTTATTGTCAGTTTGCTCATGTGAAAGCTTGTCATCAATTTTCCCACAAAAAAGCAATATTGTTTTAGTTTCTCTATCAAGTAAACTAGTCCTGATTTGTCACTGATCTTTAATGAATTGATGTCTGAACGATGACTAAGTGCTGAGTGGTTGTGAACGGAAGGTTTTTTCACCATTCCATTAAACACTTTGTTCTTCACATCCTGCTTTGTTCAGTTTGTGCATTTAAAAAATTTGCTCCAAATTTAGACTTAACAAGACTAACCAAGCAGATGTTTGATAAATTGTTCATAAGCTGAAACGTGCTCAATTGGCATTTGAAATTTTCACTTAGTCAAAGGATTCTCAACAATAACACAAACCATATGCAGTGGCTACCAAAAATATAGTTACATAGAACATTTCCTGGTAGACCTTTCAGAACTAACGTGACTAATTCCATAGTGTGTGCGTGTATAATATATCTCCTAGAATACACACACAATATATATACATATATAATCTATATCTATACACACACACATATACATATATGAATAAACTGACCTTTTTTTTTTAAAAGCTAATACAAGTTTATTTTAGCTAAAAACCTGTTTATTTTCCCACAACTAAAATGAAAAGCTTAAACTTTAGACATAAAAAATACGGAGAATATACAACTCATTTACTAAAACCGAACCTATAGAAGGTTGCCTAAAATTCAGCAGCAATATGGTAATGAGGTGCCAAAATACTTTTAGAGGTTTTTTTTTAAATCTACTTTCAATTATTTATGAATGGACAGAAAATGGTGTATATTTTTCTAAAGATTTTGATCTATTAAAACAGGAGCAACACATAAAGGGAAAATTAAAGTCAAAAGCATTTTGATCTGATTTATAAAGAGTTTATTACCAATGCTCACACACGCACGCACGCACGCACACACACACACACACACACTCACACCGAACTATACAGTACACTTTCTTTTTTTCCTCCCCTCAATCTACCTTTTGATTCCAAAATATTCCTATAAGAGTATTCATTGGCTTTGTATAAGTCAGCAAATACATTCTGCCTCCTGATTGGCCAGCTCTGATCTAAACGTTGATCAACACTCCTGACAAGACAGACGATGATTGAAATGAGTCCTGCACAATGTCACAATCTTCTCGAATGCAATAGGTAAGAATTAAATAATAAAAAAAAATAAAAGGCTTTCACTGACTCATAATGACAGCTAACTTCCACTGATTGGTTCAACTACTGTCCAATCAGAGGGCACTGATATGGTTCCCCACCGTTCTGTGGCATCGTGAGCGGGAAACTTTAACTGGCCACAGATGAGATTTGGCTCTCACATATTAATATAAAGTGAAATGTGAACAAAAAAGTTTTTTTGTATAAAATCTCATTTAAGAGGCAGCCAATCAATGTTTACAGGATACAATTTCAAATACACCCCACAGATTGGGCTTCACCATATCAAACGCATTTTGTTATACTGGCTGATCTCTTTCCATCTAAAACGGCCATCAGCTCTTTATATGATTAGATAAAAGTCCATCAAGAACAAACATCAGCCTTTGTAGAAAAAAACAACAACATTTGATCTTATCAATAACCATTTATAAAGTCATAGAAAATAACACTTTAAAAATTAAATAAAAACTTCCTTGAATTCCCAAGGCAATTGCTCAGAAAACACTACTTGCACTTGAAGAGGCTGCTGTCACTTAAATAATGCATTAGTCCATTTCCTTATCTTTTCTACGGTTTTGTTTCTTGGTGCTGATTGGATACAGAAGCAACATTGTCGCATGCCAAACACAGTGGTCTGAAATGGCTACTGAATGCCACAGGTCCCCTTTTTTAAAAAATCAAATTCCACTCTGTGAGAGAAAAAAAAAAAAAATTCTCTATACAGAACAATTTACACATTTATGTTGGATAGAAATCTTTTTTTTTTGTTATGTACTGAAATGTTTTCAAGGCAATCCGGTCCTTAGCCGTCACACTGATTATGCGCTTCAGCTCCTTACAGGTGAGGAGTCCCAAGTCCCACTATAATTGACCCCCGGCTCCTCTTCCTCCTCCTCCTCCTCTTCGTCATATCTAACCAAAACCTGCTGGTCAGCACTATTTCCTTTTCAAAAAAACAAAAAATAACAACAGCAGAGGTCAGAAATTTCCTGTAGGCACCAATAAATGTCCGCCAAATGGGATTTTAACTGCTTCTCTGTCTGTTAAGAGTCCAGGGCTCCATTCTTGACAACAACGGGTCAAAGCAGCGTGTCTCTCACACCGATATCTCGTAAGTTGTCCCTCCGACGCCCGTCACCTTCTTTACCCCGCCTCCAGGCTTGTGGGCAGGGCTCTGAGAAGAGCCAGCACTGGAATATGCCTGACCTGGGCGAGTGGACACGCTGACAGGATGAGAGGGGGATGAGGGGGTGGAAGAAGGTTTCGGCTGCCCGTTTGTCCGACTATACAACCTCATCTGAATCTCGTCCCTAAACCGGAGAAACAGAGATGTTAGAGAGTTTTATAGCACTTACTCTACTGTCCACAAGTTGCCATTAAATTGATGGAAGTGGTAATGAATACATTCATAATGAATACATTTACATACACGTATACATACATTTTTTTCATGGTTTCCACAAAAATATTAACATTTTCAACATTGAAGACAAATGATTATTGAGCAATATCAGCATATTAGAATGAGGGTATTCATAACAGCGGAAAATTCAGCTTTTGCATCACAAGAATAAATTACATTTTAAAATAAACTTTGTGAGCATGGAAACATTTAAAAACAACTGTAGTGTAGTTTAGAATAAAAGTATGATGATTCTGTAGCATGCATTCAAATCAAAAACAAGGCTGTGTTAGAAAAAAAAACTATGTCAATATGTGGTGTAAAATGTTTCCCACAGCTTAAAAAAAACATAAGTATCAAAAGTATCATAATGTAACCAAACAAGCCACAACACAAAGAATTATATATATATATATATGTGCTTTGTGTTGTGACTGATGTCTGCTTTAGGAGGAGGATGTGCACTCAGAAAAGTGCAAAAAGCAATGAAAGACGTTTAGCCAGAAAGGCAAAGTCAGCCTTGCCTGCCAATACATTTTGGAAAGGAAACACTTTCTTAAGCGGTGAAGCATTGCAGGTTTATTCGAACCATCAGCACGCCACTGAAACAACTGTTAATGATGAGGGATCATTGCTTGGCCCATGGTTTGTTTCCAAATAACACTCCATACATGTAAAGCTCTTACGACATAATGTTTCATTTTGCTCTCTCCCTCATTCGAAGCAACAATGTTTCCTGATTCTCTGCTTCTTAGTGAAGGCCAGGTTGATTTTGTTGTTGCTTTTAAAAAGCTGACTAATAACTCGAAGCAAAGCAGACTTTCCAGACCCTTAAATGAGCACCGTCGTGAAGTTTTCTCTGTCTCTCACATCTATCCATTTAGTCATTTTGCTGCGGATTAAAATGGATCAGTTTATTCTAGAGTAAACAATATCCAGTTTATCGACCTAGGTTGCCATGGTAACAACTTAAGCAGCAACATTATGTCAGGAGACTTTAAAAATATTTCCATCTTGTCTCTGCACACAGACAAGTGCTTTATTTGATTCTGTTCATGTTTACTGTGACATCATGATATGGCACCAACACCACTGATGAAGATGAGACAACAGACACATTACTGAATTTTATGCATTCATGCAGAAGCCTGAACCTGTACAAAGCTGCGAGAAAAAGTACCTAAAATCTGACCCGATTATACTAAAATAATATTTACTGTCATTTTTACATTTATTCATTATTTTTTTATGCTTACATTAACAAAGCCTTCCATGTCTTTAAAAACGGTAGTGGGTTGACTAGACATTTAAAATTAAATGGTTAAAATATGTCTTCCAATGAACCAGCAATACTTTATTTATAGAATGTATTTAGTTTTTTTATTTAGATTTTTCTGTTGTCTATTGTGGTGTTTTGACAATTTTGTAAAATTAACAAATAAAAAAAACCAAATAAACAAAACAATATTAATGAAATGTAAATTCTACATAAACACTGGACATTTTTAAATGAAATTAATTGCATTAGCAATATAATTTACATAAAAATAAACCATGAATTTAAAAAAAAAAATATATATATATATATTCATTTAAAGTTTTAAAAATGACTTGTTTCAGAGTTGACTCTTTCTCAGAGTTGAGACTATAACTTTATATACAGTGCACTATCAGATGTTAAACTTCTTTCACTGTTGTGCTACAAATATCCCGAGTACGAATCCTGACTAAGGACCCTTCCCAAGCCCACCCACCCATCTCTCTCTCGCTTCCACAGGACAGTTCTGATCTGTCCTGTCATAATAATTCATTTCTTAAGAGTATTTGATTTCTATGCTGTTTGCAAACTTTGATAATTGCGGTTCACAGACATTCAACACAATGACATCAAGCAGCAGAAAGCGATACATGATCACAGATGAAGGCATAAAATTACTGGCGAGTCACCTCGACAAGCTTAGACTGATGGGAAAAAGCAGAAGGAAGAAAGAAGTGAAAGAGATACACTCACAGGAGTCTGGGAGGAGGAGGAGGAAGAGTAGGAGGAAGGAGGCAGCAGGCTGCGCAGAGCGTCGTAAGGTTGAGGGGGAGGTACTCACTTTGGCGCCTGTATGCCCCCTCCCCCGACTGAGGCCGAGGCTTTGCGGACCAGGCGGTACTGCATCTCAGCAGCAGCAGCGCTAGAGTAAGACAGAGACTTCCCCAGCGGCGGGGGGTGCGGCGAGCGTGGAGGGTGAGTGGTGGGCGGCAGGGGCGTGTCGGTGGAGCGTGTGCGATACGGGTATGAGGGCTGAGGGCCCGAGTCAGAGAGCAGGGGGGGTCTGGAGAAGCGGGGCGGCCGATGGTGATGGTGGTGGTGGTGGTGGTGGTGATGATGATGATGCTGAGAGTCGTGCAGCAGGCGTTCTCGCTCGCGTTCAGGGGGAACGGGCGGAGAGGAGGGGGAGCCACGTAGATAGCCGGCGTGCTGCGGGGAGGCCAGAAGGGCGGCGCTGGAGGCAGACGGCTGGTGGAGCTCCGCCTCCCGCTGCTGGGCGATCTGTGCCGATAGGTAGGGCGAGCTGTATCCCACCACAGGTGTACGTGGCTGGCCTGGAGACATCTCGGGCGCTGCAGATTCAAAATCTGGGCTTTCAGACGGTGTGAGCAGACTATCGTATGACAGGCTGCCATTCCGAGAAGCCGACGGCGGCGGCGTCTGATTGGCTAAGCTCTTGTAGCTGGTGGCTTCGGATGGCGGGGCATTGTGGGAGCGAACGCTGGAAGACCGAGAGGCCCCTCCGGCGAGAACTGGGGGATCAGAGAAGGAGGGATACGAACGCCCTCCTAGGGAATATCCGCTGATTCCTGAGCCTGGAGGTGCTCCGGGACCCCTAGCTGCTCGCTCTGGGCCGATCCGCTCCGCTCCTCCACCCCCTTCACGCCCATCCAGACTGGGCTCAGAGCGATAGCCTGGCTGCTGACTGGACTGGAGGAGAGAGGAAGAGGACTCTTTAAGACTGTCCCCGCGACTCATCTAGAGAGCGAGAGAGAGACACAGCAGGCAGAAGAGTTTAAAAAGTTTCAAAGGAAATCTGAAAGCCTAATTAAAAGGGATGAGGTCAAGGATCTTGTGGGCCACTGGGGACTGGTGATTTAGGAAAGCGCTTTCTACAGCTATAATAAAGTGCCAGCGTTGTGATGGACAGAGAGGCTAAGCTTGGAAAGGCAGGGAACAAACTTGGACGCACTAAAAGCAGAGTGTCATTTTTGCATTTGTTTCAGTGCAGCACACCACATCACATGAGCAACGTTAAAAATTGAAAGACCGCAACATCCATCTTTTCTTGTCTTGCGGTCTTTGCTGGCAGGGGATAAAAAAACCTTGGGGCCTCATGTACAAAAAGTAAGCTACAGGCAAGCATGACATTTACCCTGTTTGGCTTCCTAGCCTTAAATTGTGGATTTGATTGGAGTCAACTGATTGACTGTGCATAATTCATCCATTTTACTTGCAGGTACTTTTTTTAGTTCACAGAACAAAATATAGCTCTGCTCATGAATACCTAGTTTGTTTTGCTACCAAATGATTTAACCAAAACTAAACATTGTATATGTCCTACCAAGTCCCGTGTCTGTGATTTTTACAAGAACTAACCCTAACCTAACCCTAACTATCATAGTGTAGTACTTCATTTTTTACACAATACACTTACCAATTTCAATAAAGTATTGTTATTAAAAGAGAGACAATTGTTAAATGCATGCATAAACCCAACCCTGACCTGCAGCGTTAATGTTGCTATTTGAATCTAAACCTTGAGTACACACTTCCATCTTGAAAACTCTGTAAAGTTTTATTCATGAGGCCTCAAGTCTTTCAGAATCAATCAAAATCAGATGACACAGTGCATTTCTCATCTAATATATCCTAATCCAGCATCATAGAGCCAAAACCAGCAACCCCCCCCCCAGCTACAACTGGTCTTGTACAACGGCTCTGTAAAGAGAGATTGGTTATTTGTGTTGACACACTGTAGGCTTTTTTTAAACACTACTAGTGTATAATTAAACAAATGGAACAAATTATATTTATCCTTTGGGGTTTGTTTGTATAAGTGGTGGCCTTTTGACAAAAAGCAATATGTTATTTCTGTAACGTCAACATCTTTATATAACATAACCCTTCATTTTTAAAGTCAAATATATGAAATAATTACAATGGTGATAAACTAAACAGTGGGAGATTAATAAAACAATTAAGCTCAGCTGCAATAACAAGCTGCATTTAAAAATGAATGCATATGAACACTGAAAAAAGACAGATACTAGAGAAAGGAGAGGATCATTGGAACATAATAAAACTCTAACGCACACAGACACACACAAAAAAAAGAAGTACAGTGTTAACTTACTGATACTGTTCAACTGAAAGCCACTGAGTCAACCAAATAGGAGGGGAAAAGCAATTTAATGGATTGAACAAAAACATTAGAGAAATAAAGACTTTAATGTATATGGTAAAAAGGAAATAATAACTACACTCATGCTAAAGAATGCAAGTGATGTGAAATTAAATGTAAGATTGTAAATGGACACACAGACCTCTTTACTTTGGATAAATGACACATAAATCAACAGTTACCTGGTTGGCATAGGCATGAGTGAGGGCAGTGTGGTTCTTGCCCGGGCTGCTGTATGTGGGCCTGTACTTGAACATGGTGGGGGTGGGCGGGGCTTTATTCAAAAGACTACTCTCTGCAAACAAAAAAACAGAAAGATTTAGAGTGGTATACAAATTTGAGGAATGTAAAAGTAAATTAAGCTGACACAACAGCACTGCATCATGTAATCGCAATGGTAAGGCCTGTCCACACAAGATGAAAGCCACAACTATAAATAATCATTCAAGTCTATGAAAACAAACTTTTACACCACAGCTATAACGATAATAACAGAAAGGCATGGTATTATTTGAAACTGATGAACATTGCAAAAAAAACAACAACTGAGAGTCAATCACAATTCTCTAGACTTTAAATTTTAATGCACTAGACTCAAGCATTTAAAGTGGCACACAAGATAACTGTAGCGCTTGCTTATAATAACCAGAACATTAATATGCTTTGGTGTAGATGCTGAGATGTTATCATTATAGTTACATCATCCTTTGTGATCAGGCCTTTATACTCCATTAATGGGTAACACTTTATAATAACGTTCAGTTGCAAGGCATTCATAAGTGATTAGTAGACGATCAACTAATCATTTACAAAATATTCATAAGCAATTAATAAGTGATACGCTAGCAATTTATTTATGTTTATGAAGTCATTTACAAGTGATTAGTTGTAAATATGATGAACTAATAATTTACAAAACATGACTATATGTCAAATGATTTAGTAATA
>JAUCMS010000001.1:16927441-16948126 GCA_032357445.1 Enteromius radiatus
GCAAACGATTCCAAGGAATCGAAACACTGGGAACCGGTTCTGAACAAGAACCGGTTTTCGATTCCCATCCCTAACTAACACTATAAGCAAAGAAAATAGCAAACAAAGTCCTTATCAAATATTTGAGAAATGCTCTTGAGCAATTTGACATTTTGTAACAGTAAAAGAAGAATTATATTTTCTTGACGAAAGTACAGACCACGACACAACTCGGTACTGAAATTTTAAATAAATCCATTTCCTGCCATTTGAGGACTGTTCAATTCTCAAACAGCGCCGATTGGTCATTGTTTACACATGCTCAACAGATATGACCGACTGGCATTTGATCCGTCACCATTAGTATCCCTAATACCTCTGCACATAGACAGATTTGCTAACAGACACAGCTTCCAAACACTCCTGTGTGTTTCTGTGTGAGTGCACAGTAAAGAGCGTGAACACAATGATCAACCAGCAACATTTAAGAATCTGCTCAACAGAACTCAAATGTTAGTAGCAAACGGACGTTTTAAAAGGACCAAACTTGCTTACTCAATATAATAAAAAACCAGCACTTGACACTTGTTTTTCCTGCAATGTTTTAAGAACACATGCATGAATAAAAGAAATCAGTCTCCTAACACCATGTTTACACTGAATGCAACCTGATCGGACAGCTTTTATGACGTACCCAATAACCAAAACAATGGTGTGTGTTGGGCTAAATGTGCTTGTGTGTAGACGTGTTGGTATTTTACCTGTTCACAAAAAAAGAAAAAATCTTATAAAATGTGTCAAAACAGCGGCATGAATTCCATACGGGGATCTGCTATAAGGACAAAAAAATTATGACCTGTATCAAACTGTAATAGGCAACATAGCCTACTTATGAAAAAAAGAATCAAGTCTGCTTGACAATCCTGTCCTTTTAAGGATACATCTTATGACATCACGTATCGTTTTGGTTTCATTTAGATCTCTTCAGTCTGTGTTGCATTTATATGTCAGCCAAACCAGACCAATAGGTGGATCTCTTGATGGCAGCGTTCACACTTACTCAATTAACCACACTAAAAGAACAATTAAACCAGTTTATTTAATCAAACCAAACTTGCCAAGTGTGAACACGCCCTAAAAATCAAGTTGCATTAAGAATTGTTGTCTGACATTTCGAAACACAACACAAAATCATTCTTGCGTTTCTATTGTACTATGCAATCCTGTATTTTCTTTCAGGTAACATGCACAAAGTGTGTAATGATTCCTCCACATCCTTTTCATGCGAGTTCTCCCTCAACTCCTCCTCATCGTCCTCTCACAACAGAATGACTGAAACCTAAAGCCATGTGGCATTACACTCCCTGCCAGCCGAGAAAACCTGCATTTCCCACAATCCTCTAAATGACTGCCAATTTTACATGGTGACATCGAAGCAAATCATCTCTTTGATTCTATCAGGAGAAAGATCTGTCACGTGCCCTTTGAACTTTTTCATTTTCCATACACGCCCCTTTACAACAAAAAAAAAGACAAACACCATATCTAACTCGGTATGGTTAGTTATGCAACCTACACTAAAAAAAAAACTACAATGGATCATAGCCAGAGACCGTTTGATTTCCACCAGCACAGCTCATCTTCTCTAGTTCAGCACGTTTTCATTCATACGTGAGTCACTGATTGTAAGTAACCCAGTTAGTGTCCTGTTATGATTTCATTCGAAAACAATGACTGCTATTTTCACTCATTGTTAACTGAAGCAATAATAGGGCATTAATTAGCAGGTGATCTGATGAAAATGAATGACTCACACATGACTAAAACGTGCATAGATAGACATGATCGCAATTATGATCAGGTGAGAGGATTAAATGGCTAAAAGGAATCAAAAAGCAGTGCGGCGTTGTCTTACTTTGAGGCGGTGTGTATCTTTTGGGTGTGTTTCGCTGCAGCTGCACTGTTGTCATCGGTTTTAGGCCCTGCCATGAATTTGCGCGACGCCGATACTGAACGCGCGGTGAAGGCGGTGGCGTCGCGCGAAGTATAACGGGGTATCGATCGATTACCTCAGTGAAATTGCAACAAAAAACGGTATTCAATCCGCATATTTCAGGTTTTGCCTGGAAATGCAACGAGTCAATGTAAAGTATATCTCTGGTCAGACCCTTAAAACACGATTTATTCTTCTACACAAGGAATGACAGCAAAGACAGGCCTAGAATTAACGACTCACATGTAAAATAAATCAGTAACGTTAAGTTATTAGATACCTATGCGCTGGACTGACATATAGTCATAAGTAGTAGTAGCACCACAGCTGGCCAGGACTATTAGCATGACAGCTAGCGTTATATCGCCCCTTTTTTAAAACAGTGTTTACGTTAAAATAAAATAACACCACTGGCGGCGACCTACCTGTCAGTTCATTGGCGTCGCTGCTCTAGGGGATTGGTGTGTGTGTGACATTGGTTATCCTCTCTAATAGATTAGATGATGGCTTTAATCTCCGTTTCAATCTTTGGGTGGTGGGGTCTTGCCGACGGCTCACTTAGCCAGTTAGCCTGCGTTCAAACTATGAATCTTTCGCCTTATTTTTGCACACACTCGAGCTTATAAAATGTCATTCAAGTTGTGTGTCCTCCCGATACTCGTTTAAGTCTATATTCTATCGCGTACGACCTGCTAAAGTTCGCGTAGCTTGAAGCTAACGACAGGTTTATCGTATTTTCGCGCAGCTCAGCGCAGCGGCACGAGCTACGGGTCCACATCCACGAGCCTCCCAGAACAGTCTGACGTCTCCGCCCTCCTGTGAGCTCATTGGTTGAGAGCTGCTATCAATCCACCTCGAGCGGCCAATGAAAAGACGCAAGAGAGAACTTGACGGGAGGGACTTGTCAAATTCATTCCAATCTCAGGTGTTGATAAAAGAGCGTAAAGAACTGACACCTGATCGCAACGCTGGTGTGCAGGAACTGAGAAAGAACGAGCAGTATTATGACTAACAAATTGTTAATGTGTTTATAGTTTATATGTTTATAGTCTGTAATGAACTGACAGACATAAACAGCTTAATAAAGGATAAAAAGTGACACAGTGACATATTAAATACGTGTGTCTGAGAGGGAGGCAGACAGACAAGACGCTTGTGTTGCTCTGAGGATTAAACGGACAGCAGGAGTTTTACAGATAAGCGTCTATCCCCCCCCCCCCCACCCTAATATCCGCACAAATCTGACCAACATCTGTCACACCACCTCTTTTAGACCACATAACACAAATCTACTACTCTGTGTACAACACACATAAAATACAAGCACCCTGACAGATGCCAGGGCTAAACTAGATTGTAATTTCCTGTGAAATATACAGGAAAACATTAATACTCTGAAATGCCTGATATGGTCCAAATAACAAAGAGTGTAAAAATAGAGCAGCCAACTAGAATAGTTGTTGTGTCTGGCAGTGGCATATGCATATCATATGCTTAATGTGTGACCTTTTTCCAAACAAGTTCATCATAACAGACCATTAATCCAATATCAGTTGATGCTCATGTATTTATAAAAACACTCTAAATTTGGAAATAATTCTTAATTTTATTCTGTGGTCCTTGAGCTGGAACAACAAGGAATCTCTCAGAATCTGAAATGTTGGCACATTCTGGACGTTCAGCTACAAAGAAAGGCTTACTCATTATTACTTTAAAAAACCAACAAGGAAATTGTAGTCTGTTGACATATGAAAATATATTTACATATAGTAACCCTTATAATAGTATGAGCTATTGTAATGTTATGATGAGTCCAATGAATGAGTACAGATTTATATAAAGAATTTTGCAAATAAATTTAAAAATGACCCAGATCCAGAAACGTAGTAAAAGCACCAGTAAAACTCAAGCTTTCAGCTCAACTTCAGTTTTTCGGCGCTATGATTGCGCAAAGAAAACAAAAATAACATAATTTACTCTACCATTCTTCTCCCCTGACTTACGTTTTTCGTCGTTTCAGAGAGTATCACAACGCAACACGTACGCAGGATTTAACGTATTTGACGTAATCAGCCTTGTTTACATTCTGGGTCCGGGATACTTTTGCTGTAATGCAGTAATATGACGCATTGGAACACGTGCGACGCCAGGTCGGAGAGCGCGGGATAGGAAAATAAATTAAATATCTCTCGGTTTGCAATACTACTTGAACCACGAAAAGAAATGAATCCTCTGTCTATAGTAGAATCGTAGGCTTTTAGAAACCTTGCCAATTATATCCCCGTCAACACCAGCGATGCGAGGTAAGCTTTGCTATGATTCATATTATTAGGGATGTAATGCATTAAAAATCGATTAAAAATAGCCTATGTGAAGATTCATGTTGGTTATGAATATGAATGTATCTCTGAAGGAAACTGTCTGTCTTTAGAAAAGTTTAGCTCTTCTTTCCATCTTGGCTCGTTGCTTTGTTTACTGGGGTAACCTAGGAAGGCTGTGTTGCTGCTGTTCATAAGTGTCACCTGCTGGTAGAGAGTGAATTTGTGCACTCATTCAGCCCATCGGATGCTTTTGTTTTGTTCAGGTATGATTATATGTAGTGCAATTTTACAGAACTACGATCAGACTGATCTGTATTTGCTGCAGCTTTCTAAATTATACAAAAGTGTACATTTAAATATAAACTGCATCTTTGTTTGAATCATGATTAAAATGATGTGGTTGCGTCAAATCAATACAAGCCAGGATTGTGCTATGGACATGAATTAAAACGAAAATAAAAGAAAAAGAGGTTGTGCATCTTGCCTTTAGGCTATAGGTTGCATTATAGTGTCTGTTGTGTTTGGTATCTCAATCAAAATTGACCAGACCTTGATATAGTTTGCCTACTTTTGTGATTCTAACAGTGAATGTTTTTCATTGTATTGTGCCATGAGCATTCACTGTGCCTATTACATTATGTTGCTTGCTAGTAGGCTTTGGGGCAGGGGTCAAATTGCCATGACACATAGGCTTACCTTGTTAACTCATTAGAGGACCAGAAACATAGCAAGGAGATCTGTAAATAGTATACACTGTTCTGTGTCAGCCGAACCACACAGATAGGCTACACCATTTTGCATTCAAATCAAACCGTTTTCTCCTACAGTGACATGGAGGAGACAACTTGCCGATCAAAATAGTTCAACGTTCAAATTGCGATCAAATTAGTTTACAGATCTTGCAAGGTTCTGTTTGCATTGCTGTCTATGGAGGGTCAGAGAGCTGTCAGAATGCATCAAGGACATTTAAATTTGTTTTCCGAGGATGAACAGAGGTCTTACAGTTTGACAGTACTGACAGTAATTAATGACAAAATGTTCATTTTGGGGTGGAGTAACCCCAATATAGTTTATAGTATTATATATATATACACACACACACATATATATATATATATATATATATATATATATATATATAATTTATTTTGGTGAAAACCAGTATCTCAACTGTAAATCAATGTTTTCACAGTCATTACAGTTTAATATGTTTCCATAGACATTGCTCTACCCTGTTCATATGGTAACACAAAAGTCTTACATATGATTTCAAAAATCCTGCAGACAGATGAAACTCTGCACATTGTCAGTGTCTACAATGATTTTGATTAGCATTTTAGTGTTCATAACAGGCTTTCTCAACATGCTATATTTTATATTTTGTCAGTTAATAATATTTTGTAGGCATTGTATAAACACGTGAATCCGTCATGATCACAAATTTCTCCCTTTATATTCCACATACAAAACAACATCTGCATGAGATAAAAGTAAGTAAATAATAACAACATTTTTATATAGTTATTTTTTAAGTATTTCTTTATCCTTTACATTTATGTACATCTAGTAATGTTATTCTAAACAGCAGAAGTCAAATTTAACTTACACCTAAAATAACATAATACATTTATATTTTCAAGTTTGTGTTCATGGCTTGCTTCTTGCATAAGAAGTCATGTCATGCAGTGTTCACTGATGGTGTGTAATCTACAAAAGCATATTTCTGTTATGGAATGTCTCCTTGAATGCACAGACTATTAAATCATTTGCAAATTCAATGTATTTTGCTCTAAACATAAAGCGAAAACTACACTTCTGTTCCTTGAATTTACACAAGATTAGATTTTAACATATATTTCTAATGCTTTAGAACAGTGGTTTTCAAACCTGTCCTACAAGCACCCCTGCCCTGCATATTTTGCATGTCTCCCTTATCAGACACACCTGATTCAACGCATCTGCTCGTTAGCAGAGACTGCAGGACCTTAACAAGTTGTGTCTGACAAGGGAGACATACAAAATGTGCAGGGCAGGGGTGCTTGTAGGACAGGTTTGAAAACCACTGCTTTAGAAAAACATTTGATGATATTTGTATGCCCCCTTGTGGCCAGAATCTGTATTATTATTATTATTATTATTCTGTGGCAAGGTGCATCATAGACTCGTGGGAAGAAGATAAAAGCCCAAAATTTCTATCTAATAATGAAATAAAAAGTAAATAAATATGCTATTTATCACTAAAAAACTAAAAGCTTTTATTAATAACCATTACTGACATTGTTGATCTGTATAAATATACTGGAGCATTTTCACATCTATCAAAACTTTTATGCTATCAGACTTTAACTGTCTGTGGTCGTTTATAATTCGAAAAGTGGGATTATAAACAACAGGCAATGCATTTCCATAAACCTAAGCAAGAGATTTCCAGTATTACTAAAACCAACACTGAGCAGCAGAGCAAAATCTGGGTCATTGGACGAGTCTGTTGCAAACGTTCACCTCTTGAGGGCATCGGCGGCCCATGAAATGCTAAAATGATCATCGGGATCAGACGGTGAAGCAGAAGTCTTTAAAATCATACACAGTAAATGTAAGATGCTCCTGCCTCAAACAATTCTCATCAGACCACAGTCATGATATGGGTGGTAATATGTATTTTCTTGTTGAAAGTATGCCTTACAAAATCCAGCACATGATGGCCCCACTGATCTATCCCCACAGATCTATCTATCTATCTATCTATCTATCTATCTATCTATCTATCTATCTATCTATCTATCTATCTATCTGTCTGTCTGTCTGTCTGTCTGTGTCTCTGGCTGTCTGTTTGTCTGTGTGTAGGAAGAAGAGGGTTAATTCTTTAATAGTGCACAGGCTGCTTGGCAGATGAATGGAGAGAGGCAGCAGATGACTCATTACTGTCGGCCATCTTGAGAGGGATGATAGGGGATCCATAAGTGTCCCAGGGCACAACTCTGCATCTGTCCTGGGTTATTTTTGACTCACTGAGATCCTTCTACGCACTGCCTAGACAAGCATAAGCAAAAATAGACTGAGGCGGGAAGTAGAACAAAGAGGCAAAGGGTTTGAAGAGGAGAGAAGAGAATGGGTGGAGAAGGAGAAGAGGCAGGAGTTTAAACAAAAGAGAATAGGATGACGAAAACAGCAGCAGGGAGGACGTAGACAAGATGATGCAGAGAAAGAGTGTGCGTGTAGCGAAAGACGAGGGATTGAAATTTGAAAAGACTTGAAAAGGAGTGCAGGAAGGAAGCATAAATATGGTCATAGACATATGATTGATTTAAAAAGCTTTAAGCTTGAAAAACAGTATTAAAGCCTGACATATAATAGCTGTCTGAATCTATTTTTCCAAGTTTATTGAACATCTAGATTAAATCTTAGTTGAGTAGTCATTTTCGATATGTCAGGGTTTTATGGCTCAAATAGTATGATATAGGACAATATGGAACTAATACAAGAGGAGAAAAAAACACCCTGGTTTTATTTGGAGGTCCAAACTGAGTAAAATGAGCAACTTTCTGGTATTTATCTGACCAAACGATAAGATGAAATTCTGATAGCTTGTAAGTTGATGTTTATAATAGTATAGTGGACTACCTAAATAAAATGCATATAAACATTATTTGTCACACCATCTTATTAAGAAGATAATTTAATGCTTAGTGTTGCAATCAAACCTCTGTAGTTTTTACTGTGGGGCAAAACACATAATGCAATGTAATATAGTGATGCTGAGAGATGTACGGTACAAGGAAACTTTCTGATATATCATATTTGTGACCCTGGACCACAAAACCAATCTTAAATAGCACAGATATATATATTTTTGTATAGACAGAAATATATGGTAAGGGTCAAAAATAGATTTTTCTTTTATGCCAAAAGGCGAGAAAATTTTCTCAATATTTCCACCCTCAGATTTGAGATTTTCAAAGAGTTGTATCTCGGACAAATATTGTCGTCTCCTAAGCACTAAACAATGAAAAGCTTATACATTCAGCTTTCAAATAATGTATAAATCTCAATCTCTGAAAAAAATACCCTTATGACTGGTTCTTGTATATCAAACTAGTCTGATATATCATATTTGATACTTGCATTTTAACATTATCGTTCTAACAAATTATATGTGAGTAATCAAGTAAACCCAAGTTGCTTATTTTGACTCACTGCTTAGAATTTTTTTTATTTTTACTATATAAAAATCAGTAGAGATTCACAAGACATGTGTATACCACCATCTGAAGGTGTCTACATTTTTGCCTTTTACTTGATTAAAACAGTATAAACTATAGTCAGACAACATAATAAAATGTAGAAGATAGTGTACAACCTGTTTTTAAACATAAAAATTTGTATGCAAAATATGATACAGTACATTTTATAAGTTAATGACACAAACACTTGCAATGCTGCTAATTTAACAAAGATCATAGCACAAATAAAAAATTATAGCTTCTGTATATTTGTAATAACTCAAAATATTTGCAAATCTATTGACCTGTGATGTAGAACATAAAAATAATTGTAAACAATACAAAGCAAAATTACCTTAATTAATATTCCAATAATATATGCAAACAGGCTAAAATTCAGCTAAAGAGGAAGACAGTATTCATTTATTAAGACTTCTAGCTTGTGTCTGCAAATGTTAGCTGTGATATGAGTCTGTGATGTATAGGGTTTTAATATTGCATATTGAACATAATAAAATGTTTCAAATTTTGGAGGTAGTGCAAAAGTGCAAAATAAGTGAGTATGTCAATTTAGCTTTGAGTATTCAAAGCACAATAAGAACGTAAAAAAATGGCAGATATTCATGATAGTCATACACTGGATGTACTGTAGAATCAAAGGATTCAGAAGGGGAAAATTATTGACGCTTAATTTGTTCATCTGTGTCATCACCAACTCTCTGGCAAAGATGTATTATTAGTGAAGTGTGGGTCGATGGGAAGCAAAACTGAATACATACGTCTTCACGAGACTCACCTGATAGTATGTGCCAAAAATATGTCACTATAGAGAAGAAAAAACAGAGCTAAACTTAGAATCACTGTCACTTATCACATTCGGCTATTTACACATCTTTAGAAGTCAGGCTTCAGACTGGTATATGCAAATTATTCAGTCTCAGGGATTATGGGTACTTTAGCAGACAGTTACGAAAATAGGCAATGTTGTTGTTATTTTCTTCCATCAGGATTTTATTGTTTACAACATATATAATTGTAATAAGTATAAGTATATATAAGTATACATTTTAAGTTTTGGAACTAGTCAGGACATTGATGTGTGTTTTTTTTTAGCATCATCTGCCATAAGTGATTATAAGATGTCATTTGTAGTTAAAAACAGTTCTGCTTTGAAATGGAAAAAAAACGTCTGGAGACTGTCTCCTCTGTGTTCTGCTCTGTCTAGCTGTTTTGAATGCAATGCAAGAAAAGCTCCTGTGTGCATCTCATCTCTGGTGTTAGATCCAATTTGGATACTGATTTGGTCTTCATACAAGCAAATGTGTGATCTAGATTTGTTAAAATACGCCCAAGCAGATGGTACTGGCAGTTTTCAAAAGCCTAGTCAGTGATACTCCTGTGTATTCACCTTTAGTAGCAGCTGTCTTGGTGCAACACCTTGGCACGTCCTTTGTAGCCTGCATTTCACATAATAATTCACACATGATAAGCTGTTGCTGCTTGAAATATGTCAACTACCCAAAAATGTCACATGCATAATAAAACCAAATGCATTCAAATATTACAGATGATGAAGTTGCAACCATGCTTTGGTCATTCTCAGAGTGCACTCACAAAAAAGACATGCACTGTAAAAGATCCACTCTAAAAGACAAACTAATCAACTTTTCTCTTATGACAGTTTTGCTGTTGAAAGTTTTTTTTAGTAGTTGATGTACTTGGTTGCCAACGAGACAAAGAACAGCACAGAACAGAAACAGTATCAGAGCGTGCATGCTTGAAAAAGAAAATCCCTGAAATATCAAGGTAAATAGAGAATATGTTTTAGGTCATTTATAATCAACCTGTATTTGTGTTAAATTACGTAAGAAGTGCAAAACCTATTATTTGATTAAATGTGTTTGAATGCTAGTTAGCATACCAAAACAAAGGAGTCTGTTATTTTCTTCCAAAAATGTTCCTCCACCATCATTTCAACAACTGAAATCATGCCAGAATTCTCCTTCAGTTGCGTTCATTTTGCTACTGAATATTGCTAATTAGACCAATTAAATAAATTAGTGTGAAAAGTGCTATTTTTTTAAAAACTCCTGTACCAAGAAAGTTGTTCCTTGTAACTAAATTTTGCTTCTTTCAGTGAAGTGTGTTTTTAAGCTTAACTATACTGCTGCAGATTGGAGAGTTTTCAGAACCAGTTAGCTGCTGAACACATAAGAAGATATGTTCCCTATCGAAAAACAACATATGCTTGTTAGGTGTGGTTTGATGCATGGCTGCTGGTTCGAGCTTATTGAACATGGTCCTTAGCTGGTCATGTGATGCTCAGGACTAGCACATGATCAGCTTAAACTAATTTGTGACCAGCATGCTTTAAAACATACATAACCAGATGTTGGTTACCAAACAGTTGTTGTTTAAATCATTTCTGAACTTTTATTTTGGGTGAACTATGCCCTTAAATGACCGCTTTAATTAGTATTTTATGAGTGCAGTGAATAGGGGTGTTTAGGATTAAGATCTTTGATTTAAGTTGACATGAAAACAGTATTGTCAGACAGTTAAGTTACAAGTATGTGTGTAAAATTGCAACTCAGGCAGCGGAGGCACGTGAACCCTCCACGGTCCACTGATGAGAGCGATGACGCACTCCATTTGAAAACCGTCTGCCTCACTGCGGGAAGAGTGCAGCGCTCTGCGAATGTGTGATTAGGACTAAATGAGTGTGTGTGCATCCGCGCAAGTGTGCGACTTTGCATACGCAATTCATAAACTCTCTGAATGTCTGTGGTGCCGGAATCTGCCAAGAATGTGACTCAAATATCTCACATCTCCTCTCACTCCTCTCCGCATTTTATTCACCGTTTCACACACTATTTCAGCCCTGCTGATGTCTCTTGCAGTCTGCCTTTCTCTCTCTCCATCTCCCTTTTGGTTCTCTTTCAAGTTTTAACGTCAGCCACTGTCTCTTTTCTCCATTTACGTAGAGCAGTACGAGTTTTACAGCTCTCTCCTTACACTTTGAAAACACATCAAAAAACCTGTTTGTTTACGGGTTGAATGGAGGTTGACGCATCGATGTAGCACCCCCTCCTCTTTTTATTTTCCTCCCGCAACAGATAGCCATGCTGGTAATCATTAAGGAGGACATCATTAAATTCTGGGCCTACAACTCAAATCGATCCATGGGTTCATTACTCAACAGCACTGGGTTCTGAACACCTATAATTGAGCCCAAAAAAGGGAGAAAAGAGGTGAACGTCAAGGAAGATGAATTATAGAAAAAAGCATCAAGCTCATGTCAAGAAGAGCTGGAGAAAGTGAGGAAACGAAGGGAGTGAACTGAAAAATGAGAGAGAGAAAGGTGAGGGAGGGGTGAGAGGGCTGATGACGACAAACCGAGCGGAAAGACCGAAAGAAGAGAGAGTGTGAAAAAAAACTGAATATGTAACAAAGAACGAGAGCTCTGAAGCTGTGCTGAACTGCACGCTAGACAGAGATGTGGGAAAATATTAAAATCATTGATAATTTATACCAAATGCAACCCCTGCAGCAGCATGAAATTAGAAATTTGTGCTTAGAAGTTTTGCAATCGTTTTTCATAAATGAGAAAATGCAATTTCAGCTCACAGAAGTCTGCATGTCAAATAAACTGAACAACACACCAAAGGGGTGTTCATGTGTATGTGTAGATATGTACCAGTAACTATTTATTTGACATTTCTTTTCATGGGGGCGATTAACAACACTTCCAAACTCTTGCTGTGATGAGCCACTTCCGGTGAACTCACTCGCATGCACAAAAAAACAAAAAGCAAGTCTTTGCCTCCTATTTCTTTCTTCCTCACACATATTCCCCATTCATGCGATTCAGTGACTCATTCTTCATCTAATATTCAGCGATATTGACGTGGTCGCCACCCCTCGATTGCCAGCCAACTCATTGTGTCTCATTGTTGAGTGGCGTGGGCCAACAGCCAATGGGCACACAGATGGTGGGTGGGATGATGAAGGGACTATTTGCGCAACTGTACTCCATCCAAAGGGGGCATCGCGATACAGATGTCTTCCATTCAAAGGCCTGATTTAGAAAACAGCCTCATACATAATAATCGGCCATACACAGTTTACTCAGTTGGTTGATTAGTTGAGTAATTGTAGTCTACACAAATGTGATTCACATCACACTGATACCTTTAATCCGCAATCAGTGCAAGTTGTAACGCAAACAGGCTGGAGATTGAACATTGGATGGAAGACGAAACAGCCGGTTGGCAGTAGTTTTCATGGTAGATTTACTGCGGAATTGAGAGAAAAGACACTCAAGCCTCTCACCGGGTCTCACATGTATATGTGTGTGTGTGTGTGTGTATATGCATACACGTTTGTGCTAAGCACAGCCTGCCTTTGCACATGGTGGGAAACTGAAGCAAACTCTCTGCATCTTGCTGCTCTTTCAGTGAGAGCCATCTGCTAAAGACAATCAGACAGAAAGAAAAAGAAAGACTTTCTGAATCAGAATTAACAATAACCATTCAATACCACAGCTGGAGTGCTTTGTGCATACCTTTTCCAATAACATCATCTTTTAGTCAGCCTCAGGGGTGAGTTTACTTGCGTACACGTCTTGCATACTCTGCAACTCTGAATTAAAGCTCTGAATGGTGGCCAGTGCGTTGCATGGTAACTGCATGTTATAGTGAATGATGTTGCCTTCAAAGAACTTACAAGCGGTGAGGAGTAGAGTGAGCGTGTGTGTGTGTGTGTGTCTGTCTGTCTGTCTGTGTGTGTCAAGGGAGGTCAGACTGAGAGAGATGCGAGGGAGAGAAGGCACATGCAAGATTCTGCTGTAGAGTTGTGGCCGTTGGATGGAGATATAAAGAAAGTACGCCCACACCAGAGATGTTTCATATTCACAGATAAGCATTTATTCTTTTGTCATGCTTTCTGTCCATCACTTTGTTTTGTAGTGAAAAGATTGAACAGCTCATTCTTTCACATTCTTACATTCGATTGCACATGATGCATACATTCTGGGTAAAAAGGTATAACTAATGCTTTGGTCATCTGTGAGCAACCTCACAAACATGGTCACTCGAGAGCACCTTAAGGCAGTTTGACCTTACCCGTTTAGCTGAGAGATACATTCACACATTGTACAGACATAAATGTGTCATGGTAACACCCGAGGGACAAAAAGATCAGTATCATTTGTTTCAGGGTAAACACAAAACAGGATATTGCTGGAATTAACAGTAGAGCTTTACATTTTGTATTAAGGAAATTTAGATTGCATTTCTCTTTATCAGCATGTCCATCCTTTATCATCAATCTCTTCGCCACTACCACCCACATCCACCTCTGCTTTCCGTGCATTTCTTCTTCTCTTTCTCTCCTTTTCCTTTTCTCTCTCCTCTTGTCCTTGCCCTCTCTGTTTGTTTTCCTTAAAGCATTTCGATTCTGTATTGCAGTTTGAAAGAGGAGGAAAAGGGAATAGGCAAAGACCACTGCCTTGTTCATGACCAATGGTAGACATTAATCTGTCAGTAAACACATTTTTCTACAGTAGCTATTTCATTTCAAGCAACAGTCCAGTGTACTTCATAAATTGCATCGTCTTGGATTCAGTCCTTGTATTTAGCATTTTGCCTTTTTTTTCTCCTTTGACTATAGATGCTAACTGTTGACTGGTTTGATTTAAAATCTACACTTTAAATGAGAAAGGATGGAATTTTCAGATACAATCAGGTACATTTGAATTTGAAAAGAAGAATAAACAAAGGGAGGTCTTGGAACAAAGTAGGTAGTGTATTTTACAGTAATAACTCAACATATTAACAGTATTTTGAAAGACATACAGTAAAAAAAGAACATTCACACTCTCGATAGATCTTTCCATGCACTGACCATATAATATCACAGACGTTACTCACAGTGACATTCTTGGCCATTCAGAACAGTGACAAGCATAAGGCCTTTCAAAGCGTTATTTACAGCTCCCTCTGTCAAGATGTCATATTTACACACGTTATAATTGCTGTCATAGCTGGTGGGTGATGTAATGAATTCTTTCGCCTTTTCTTGTGCGTGCTCTCTGTCTCTCCCTGCGCGTGCTTTTGCTCTCTCCTTGTGTCTTAAATTATAGCTGTATTGCAACACTTTCAAACTCATCACTCCATTGTGCTTTGTCTATCTTGCTTCGCTGCGGCACGCCGTTCCTTTTGTGCTTTTCTAGTCCTGAATGATTTCGAGACCCTTCTCTTATAATAGATGAAATATAACATTCGATCGCTGCATTCCAAATGGAATCAAAAGATTTGCTCGTTATGCTATTGTTACCAGCTAACTACTGAAATAATGGAGCTGTGGCGCTGTTGGAAAGAGGGTGTCGTAAGTGACATCACAAGCTATAATTACAACTATCATAGAAGCACTTAGAGTGGCTGAAGAGTCTAAAAGCATACAAATATTGTACGTAAACCTAAGATGGAAATTTCTATCCTCTGTCTGCACTGACTGTGACAGAGATGGCTTAGAATACACTTGTCCTCAAAAAATGAAGGACCGAGTATCTGCCTAACTGACCAAGCCCTCTGAACAGCTTTCATTACTTTCCATTAAGGGCCTGTACTGCCCAACGTTCCCTGCTTACCCACTGTATCCTAAATCAGTCTAGTGCCCTCTAGTTACCAGGAACTAGAGGCTCGAACTGAACAGAACAGAGATACAGGTGAGGCTGATAGTAAACAGGAATCAAGGCATTGAAGAGTTAAATTGAGCAAACAGGGTTTTCCCTCCTCCAGAGAGGAGAAAAATGAGGGGGAAGAGGGTTCTTCTGGAGATTAACAGATTCAGCCAAAAAGAAGATGGATGCAGACAGTCAAGACAGACATGGAGAGTAGCAAGAGAACAGAAGATGAGGAGCGAGAAGTAGAGGAAGATGGTGGCAGAGAGTCAAATTCGGGAGGGCACTCGAGCTCAAAGCAGCGCAGAGAGGTGATGCCCGCATCTTCATTGCCATAGTTGGCCCAATACTCTTCTGGGTCAAGCTTGGGAAGAAGAGCCTCTTCCTCCCCGAGCTCGTACTTTGTGGATGTAGATGTGATTGAGGGATACTGGGACTTGAAGGGATACGCCTTGGTCTCGGAGGTCTTCTCAAAGATGCCCTTGGAAGTGCTGACGGGCTTGTGCTTGGAGAACCACCAGCGGGTCTTGGTGCTGAAGGTGGTGGTGGTGGTGCCGGAGAGGGAGCCGGGGTCGGGAAGAGGGCACAGGGCGAAGTCCATCTCCCTCAGAAAGCGCAGATCCTCTCCACGATGAGAAGCTGGGGAGGCGCACAGAACCTCAGAGCTGGACAGGCGGGCACTTCTGAAGAACTCCCACAGGGGACGGGCCTCGCACCCGCAGGCCCAGGGGTTGTTGTTCAGCCGCAGGAACTCGATGGAGGAGATGTCACGCATGGCCTGACCGGGAAGCTCTGCCAGGGAGTTGTTGAAGAGAAAGAGCATGGTCAGCCGGCCCAGGTCGCGGAAAGCACGGCGATTGACCTGACGGACCCTGTTGTCGTGCAGCAGCAGACGGTCGAGGTTGACCAGGCCACGGAACACATTCTCGGATAGGGTGCGGATGCGATTGCCATGCAGGAAGAGCTGGCTGAGGTTGATCAGGTCAGCGAAGAGATCATCCTGGATGAAGTGGAGCTGGTTCTCCTGCAGGTAGAGGAACTGCAGGCTGTACAGCTTGTGGAAGATGTCGTGGGGAAGGGCAGCCAGCCGGCAGCGGTGCATGTGGAGGCTCTGGAGCTTCTCCAGGCCACGGAAAGCTCCACCCTCAAGGCGGTGCAGGTGAGGGTTGTCACCCAGATCGAGCTCCTCCAGGTCGCGCAGCTCGCTGAATGCACCGGCCTCAATCCAGGTGATGTTGTTGGAGAAGAGCCACAAAACCTGGTATGTGATGAATTGATGGACAGGAAAAGGTAGAGGGAGGTAATGAGGTGAAGATATTGAGAAGGAATACAAAATTAGTAAATATCTCATAAATCTACTCTCAAATGTATATTTGCAAATGTAAATATTAAATATCCTATTCAGTTTTACAAAAGCTTCCTTACCTGTGTGCCAAAAGCAAAAGACCCCACTCTCAGTTCAGTGATGCGGTTGTTCTGCAGAAAGACGCGCTGGGATTCGTAGGGCATGCCGTGGGGCACAATAGTGAAGTTCTGCGCCTGGCAGCTCACAGTCATGGGGGTCGGGTAACACACGCACCGGTGAGGGCAGTTCTGCGCAGGAACGGGTTTTACCACGACCAGCCAGACAACCAGCCAGAGCGAGAGCGCGCCTGGTGGAAAGAGAAGAGCGCGTCACATCACAAAGTCTTGGTAGCTAAAGCGCTAGTTTCCATTTTGTACATTTCATCTTATCCTTTACATTAATTCGTGAGGATAAAATTATGTGATTTTGAAAAAATCACGAATTTACGAACGATTAGCCTACTACAAATGCATATGTTTTACTCAACATATTGGTTTCCATTCATTTACGTTGTGACAATAATTTCTCTCATTAAACACTTTTCGGAATTTCAGTTTATAAGTAAATCGTTCCAAAACGTTCATAAAAAGTGCCAAAAGTGTCAAAAAAACAAAATTTAACTTTGTATTAATTGCATTGTTGTAACTTTACAGACAGATTTATGCAGAATTTACAGGCTACAGCTCCGAATATTATTTTCTTTGAATATAAATGTCATTCCAAATGTAACTTTAATCTTTTAAAAATATACGTACATTTGCTAAGATTTGTTTGAATAAAGTCGTAATTCAAAGCACTAACGCATTCATGCAGAACATTTTACGCATCGAGCACAAAATACATATTCTAATCATGCTGCGTAAAACCAGTTTTGAAAGCCAGTTTTGGTCATATTCTAAGTCCTTAAATCATTTTAAATGCATTCATTTCCATTACTTAGAAATATAATACTTAAGAAATTCAGCATTTCAAAAGCATATTCACAATAAAGATAAATAGAGAAGAAGTAGAAACTTACTTTTTAAGTTGTGCGCAAAGGAGCTGCGTTGGCTCCGCGTAAAAGTTGATGTTTCCATTCCGAACCAAAGCCGAGAGCGAGTTAGCCTGAGGAGTTTAGCGACTGATTCCCTGCTATCTCCGCTGATGCTCTGGTTCCCGAGTCGGAGCGACTGAGAGAGTGCCGAATGATGGGTCCCGGGCCCAATTTATACCCGAGCGCAGCGCGCGCCTACGGCTGTGGGCACCACGGAATCTCTCCTACGTCACCAGTCGGGTCAAGCCCAAGCGAGGGTGGCAAACGGAAAAGGCGGTGCGCAGAGAGGAGGGGAGGGCTCTCGCGTACCAGTTTGGACAGAGGGAAGTCGGACGTCTTAGCTCAGAGTTACGATTGTGGAGACGTAGTTGGAAAGGGCGGGGGAGCGCAGGCACGGCGCCCGGTAATGACTGAGCTGAGTGCATGCGAGGAGGATCGCACGAGGCACATGAAAGAGGCATACAGCTCGTTTCTTGGCTTTGCTTATGCGTCCCTTTGGATTATCTTGTCCTCCGTATTATTAATGAGACGCCTAAATGAAACAAACGCATTGTTTGAAGGGGAGACTTTATGCTCTGGAGACACAAGTCATGACTTCAAATATAGAAATATAAAGCTATACACTGAGATAATCGTTAAGGGATTTGATAACGGGTGACTAAAGAATGCAATTACTGTCACTTACTGCTGGAAGGAAAGCCAAAGCAATACCAAATTTGGTCTCATCATCTCTTATTTGGGCAGCTTCCTGGAATGGGCTAAACTACAAGCCACTTTCCTATGAGTTGCTACTCCAAAGCTTTTAGCATTATAGGTATATGCTGCATTTACAACACTGGTTCATACATAGAATCATTAAGATAAAAAATTATACATTTTGTGACAATTACATTGAATACTTTAAAATTGTATAAAGTTCTGTTTATGGTCAATAAAGGGCCATTTCTGTAAGGAATAATATAAAATCAGCTGTTTATTAATGCAAAATAAAACCGGGCAAGTAAATCAGAACTCAGTAAATTAGATAAACAAATAAACAGACATGTAATATCATTTTTACTTAAATTGATTTTGGGATGTATGTGAAAGAAGTGTGTCTAGGAAAACAGAGCTCAATAAATCATTGATCATTGACTTTTAGTTTTCTTGAAGAGACTATGAAGAGACCACACAGAAGCACGGCTATGACAGATACCAATGTGAGTGGTCAGTTACACAGCGCTGCCCTGGTCAGTGGTGCGACTGGCCAATCAGAATTCAGCATTCCAGAGATCCTCGTAATACACAGACAGACAAACCGAAAGGTGATGGTAGACCCGAGGATGTCCATGTTGTTATTTAGCACCATTCGCTCGTGTTCTGGACACCTCTTTTCTTTCCTCCCTCCCTCTCCACCTCCACAAAAACACAAGATGACTGAACGAACAGGCTTTCCCCGCTCCACCTACACCTACCAGCTGGACGTGTGAGTGTGTGTGTGTGAGGGTTTTCATGTCTCATGTATATTACCCTATCGCCAACAACAGTCAGCCGAGTGAATGCCATGACTGACAGCTTCTGGGTCGTGGTACAGTTGTGTATGAAAACGACTTGCCCAGAAACAACAAAAAGACTATGACGGGGGAAGAGGAAGTACAAAGTGTGGTTGGAAAGGAGGGGTTTATGGAATTAAAAACAAGGCAAAGAAGCGACACATGACTCATAGATAGTGGAATGAGAGGGATATGGGACTGCACTTAGAGGGATGTTTGCGCATAAGGCTTGATTTGTGTGCGGGCCAGCAGCCTAATGCATTAAAGCTGTATCCCTGTAGTGTTCCAAGAGTGGCTTTGTAGTGCCCTAAGGGAGTGCTCTACAGTGGCAGCCCACATATAATGACAGATTTGCTTTGCCCTGTTGCATAGAGATAGCGGAATAAAATCAGCTCTGATAACTTTAGAGTCCTGCGTCATGAACTTCATTAGTTTGCTGTGCGTCGGAGAAAAATGGAGGGCGGAGGGGAGGTTTGAAGCAGTCTGACCCCCCAAATGAATGGGAAACTTTACCCAAGAGTCAAAATTATGACATCATTACTCATTTAGTCTTAAAGCTGGATGGATGTGAAAAACAAAAGATATTTTGAAAAATGACTGATATATCATTCGTTTACATATCTTTGTCATTTGGCTACTTTAAAAGAGGCAAATAAAAAGGTTTTGGAAAAGTAGGTGACATACACTGAACATAAATATAAATATATAAAATATAAATAAAAATGGTTTAAAATAAAAAGTAGAATTGACATTAAATATATTTCCCCTTTTTCACCTAATCTTTTTTTATAAAAAGTTTATAGATAAGTTCTGGCATGAAATCTTGTTGGTGCAGTCTGATAGATCTAACTTAGTATGACATAATGACATCATTATCACGTCACAGCTGATTGGTTCTCTCCTGTATTGGTAGCCAATGAGCTTGTTGCTCAACATTCTAGTGTTTGCTGTAGCTCCACCTGTATAGATCTGCTATGCTATAGGGGTTATTCATGTTATATGTGCAGCAGCCGTATGTATTATTTGCTCACAGCAGCCTGTTGCTGATGTCTTGGTATTTAACCTTGTCATGTACATTACCATGCAAATCACTCCGAGAGTTGTCATGACAGAGCTTTATTTTTCTGCGTTGTTCTCACTGATAATGTCTCCAGTCATTTAGTTTAATCTCCACCACTTTCTAAATATCAGCTGCAAACTTGTATTCTGCTTTCATCCAATAAAAAACTGGTGGATAGCAAGCACTCATCGTTTTTTCTTTTTCAATAATCTGTTTCACCCACATGTATGTCATAATATAAAAGAAATATAAATGTCATTATTTCTGTTTCATCACAGCTTTAATCTCTGTATTCAATTAATTTCTGTGTTAGTCAAACAGAAAAGATTCACACAGGAATAAAATATTACTGGGGTACAGTTTATTCCCTTCCAAACACTGACTATCCTTTCAGGTTATCTCTTACACCCAAATTGTATTTTACATATTTCTCTAGACACAGTGAGCTGCCAAAATACAATTTGGATGTGAGAGACTAACATAAACGGATCATGCCCTAAAAATGGTCTATAAAAAATAT
>JAUCMS010000001.1:16951506-16986700 GCA_032357445.1 Enteromius radiatus
TATTAGAAAATCTGAATCTGAGGGAGCAAAAACATCTCAATATTGAGAAAATCACCTTTAAAGTTGTTCAAATGAAGATCTTAGTGATGAATATTACAAATCAGACATGAAGTTTTGATATATTTATGATAGAAAATGTACAAAATATCTCCAGGGACATGATATTTACTTAATATCCTCATGATTTTTGTCATAAATGAAAAATGGATCGCTTTGACCATGTTTATTTCTACAGATAGACCTGTGCTGCTGAGGACTTTATTGTCTCTTTCTGCAAAGCTTTTAGTTGCAGCAGAATAAAAATCGGTCTCAGGAGATATTTGTGTAAAATAGAGCTACACAAGGCTCGATAAATCGAGGCTTTTCGCTTTAAATGAATGTAGTTTTCTCACAATTCTGGAGAGGAGTATTAGACGGCCGAACAAAACCTGATTCAGTGATTCACTCAGGATTGACTTGTTCATTACTGGATGAATCAGTGCTTTAGAATGAATGATTCAAAGACAGCTGCTCAGCAGCTTAACAAAAGATACCACGCAGGAAGTAACAGATCAAAATTGTAATTTTATAAGTGTCTGATTCCTGAGCTTCTGAGTTTGTAATTGTTTTTCTGTTCTTAACCCTAGGTACGTGTGACTCCAGCTATCCCAGCATCCTCTTCTGCGGTGTTTCCAGCATCAGAGACTAGTTGCTCTGTTCACATTGTAAATGTTTTCATATTAAAGATGTTTTGTTTTCCTCTCAAACGCTCTGGTGTCTGTCCTGGTTTCTCTCTGATGCTTTTATTCTCAGTTGATACAAAAACAAAACAGAACTCTACGACGAGAACTGTGCATTTATTTCACATGAAGCTGTTGTGATGTGTCCGTCTGTAAATCATGATTATGAGGTGAGTAGCAGAAGTGCTATGATTAATTTTGAACAGGATTTGAGATCATAACCATGCTTGTACTGTGACTGAGGATGGCCAGGAGGATTATTATCATTAATAAAAAATAAATACATGTAGTTCTATGTGAAGAACCAAGAGGATGGAAACTTTACAGAACAATGAATGGAATTGTCTTATTTATTAGGAAATATGTAAAGATCAGTGCTAAATACAGAGATATTTCTTGCATCTCTGTTTCTGCAAATGGCTTATAAACTCTTCCACGTGGTTAGTTCTGCTCAGTTATAAGCATAACTAACCACAAACACACTACACTACTCAGATCAGACCAGGGTTATTATTACTAGTTAACTAAGACTAAAGACTAAAATAAATAAACAAAAACACAGTAAGGTTATTTCAGTTTGTTTTACTGTTTAGACTAAACTCAATCAAAACAGAGAAATAAGTTTAAATCTTATTTTCAGATTTTTGTCAAGGCAACATGTCTCTCTTTCATTTAACGTGTAAAGAAACGAGTAATTAAACAGAAATTATATGAAAAGATTTGTAAACGTAAAACTAATTCAAAACATTCATCTCTGCTTCACAACAGGAACATTGTTCAGGATTTGCATTTCCACAAGATGAGGAACTGTTCCTTGTTTCATATTTAATAATAATATCTTCTCGTTTGCATGAAGGGCATATGAATCCGCAGAGTGTTATTATAATTCACACAGATACGACACTTCAAACACAGCGCTGCCGTGAGAGTGTGAGGAGCGCCTCGGCCAATCAGCGGCCTCCTCCCGCTCCTGCGGCGCTGTGATTGGCTGGCAGACTCTCCCATCAGCAGCAGCTTCTTCAGCTCGAGATCAGATCGAGACAGAGTCAGTCTGGAAGGAGCTCTTCAGCTGTCTTCTTCAGATCAGTGAAGATGAACAGCAGGAGTCAGGAGTGTGCGCACGAGCTCAGATATCTCAGGTAACGCACACACACACTGTATTTATATCCAGGTCTACTCGTATGTTCTGTCTGTGATGTAGAACTGCTTTATTTTCTTGTTTTCTCACAGGTTGTGAGTCCTGTATTTGTTTTAATCACAGCATAAACAAGATGAAGTCTTGTTTATTCCTGACAAACTCTTGTTAAAGTTCTACTAACTGTGTTTCGGTTCCTCAGAATCTCATTAAAAATGTTTTCTGGGTCTATTTCTGTACGTTTCTGATGTTTTCTCTGAGGAAACAGAACACATATGAGATTCAGACATCATCTAAAACTTAACAAGCTCTCTTCATGCTGAGGTCATTAATATGGAGAATCAAAGAGGTGGAGAAACTTTATTAGATGTGTGATACATGTCTGTAAAAGCAGTAGTTCAGTCTTCTTTTCATTTAGTGATTATTATGAGTGTGTATCTTCATCAGATCTGGAGACATGTGTCTCAGTAATGAATGTGAATGGGTGCCGTCAGAATGAGAGTCTGATAAAAACATCAGAATAATCCACAGCACTCCAGTCCATCAGTTAACATCTGGAGAAGACAGAAGATCAAACTAATCCAGCATTAAGATGATTTAACTTGTGTCTTCTCCAGATGTTAACTGATGGACTGGAGTGCTGTGGATTATTCTGGTGTTTTTATCAGACTCTCATTCTGACGGCACCCATCCACAGCAGAACATTTACAGCACATGTTTGGCTAAGCTATTGTTTTGAGCTTCAGGAGGCGGATGTGTGGATGTCATTTAGACGGGTGTGTCTGTGGGTGCTTCACTTTCATGTCAAAATAGACCAGAGTTTTCCTTATTCAGACCTGATCTGCAGTGTCTCAGAGTCATCTCAGAGTCGTCTCGCCGTGTCTCCTGCAGCAGCAGATGTTCATCAGAGCGGGAGGCTGATGGTGATTAATCAAACATGCATTACAGACCTAGAGCACTCACATCTGAGTTACACTAAAAAGATTACAGATTTTCTAATAGTTTCATCTCAGCCAGAACTCACACACACATATTCTAGATCTTCTACCAATTTAAAATATACTGAAAGACGAAAAATGTAATAAAATAACAAAAGTGTTTGTAGTGCATCATTATTATAGAAAATCTCCTCTATTTTTGGAAAAAGCTGTCATTTTTATGTGGTTATATCATGTTATATCACGTGTCTCTATTTTCCTGCTCACATGATGCTCTTTGTGAGGAACAGACTGGATATTAAATGATGAATTCAATAAGAGTTCATGTGTGTCTCATAAGAGTCAGAGAGTTCTTTCATCAGGAGTGTGATGTGATTTCAAGACTGCTCATAACGTCTTTATTTGACGCTGTAAAGATACTTGGAGGAAGATCTAGCTCTGGATCGTATATCTGAAAATATCTGATTCGTGTTTCTTGATGATGTTTGATCTCCCGTGTGGAACAATCTGTTGCTCGATCGATTCTCTGCATGAGTTCAGGAACTGTGGAGTCCAGCATCACGGGAATCATATCGATCCCGATCACAGAAGGTCTCACTGTCCTCAGGAGAGCTGGAACACACTCTAGAAATCAGCACAAATATCTGAAGATTCAGAAATCAAGACTAACGGAGACGCATGTTCAATCTTGTCTTCTTAAGCTGGAGTGAGTTTATGCTTAAAACAAGAAAAAACACCTGGCAGTAGGGTCCGAAAAATACACTTAATTCAAAGAGAAAATGGTTAGTTTCTTCTTCCCCCCTGGCACATATATTTGTTTTTGTCTTAAAAACATTTTGCTTCTCCAGTAAATGTATCTGGATTGAAGAATCTTTAGAGATTTGTACTGAAAAAAACAGACAGAAATGACTGCACTGCAAGAAATCATCTGTCTTGGATATTTCTGTTAGAAAACAAGACTGAATTAAGATGAATTTACATGAACAGCAAAATGATTTAATATATTAAGTTTTGTTTTCTAAATCAAATAACCAAAATTTAGTTTTTGCTAAAAACAAAAAAATATCTGCCAGTGCGGTAAGAGAAATAATCTTAATTCAGGGTTAAACATGATTATTTTTATTTCCCCGTTGCCAGATATTTTTGTCTGTTTTTTTAAGCAAAAACAACTACATTTTTACTTATTTTATTCAGAAAAGACAATATCTCAAGTCATTGTACCTTTAAAAAATACATCTTGATTCAATCATTTTTAGATATTTCTACTAGAAACTTCTGATCATATTTTTAGAGTTAATCTCAACTCATGTATTTATGTTTTTCAGTAAAGAGGAGGCGGTTGCCATGGAGACGGAGTTGCTAAGGGATTATGGTTTTGGACGGCAGCAGCTGGCAGAGATGCTGGGACACGCGTGTGCGACCACCATCGCTAAGGTGCTTACACTCATAACATTCAAAAATTGTGAGATATATATTGAGGATTGTTAATTATATAATTAGATAAATGATTCAGAGCTTTGAAATTTGAAGACAGAATTACAAGATATGTAATTCACAATTGAGAGATATAAAGACAGAACTGTGATATTATAATTCAGAAAGTAACAATTACATTTTTATTTCAGATTTGCAGTTTTGCATTTTCTCTAGAATTCTGAGAAATAGCCAGATTGAGATTCCTAGTGCAGTGCTGGGTTTGTGATGGTCAGTAGATGATGGTCAGTGGTGTGATGGTCTGTGATGTGTTTCTGCAGGTGTTTCCGCTGGAGTCTCTGGAGAAGCGGCAGCCGACGATTCTGGTGCTCTGTGGTCCGGATCAGAACGGCTGTGTGGGTCTGGCCTGTGCTCGTCACCTGCGTGTGTTTGTGAGTGAACATTACTGGTGTGTGTGTGTGTGTGTGTGAACGCAGCACACACTTCACTCAGTGTCTGTGATTTCTGAGCCTGATGAGTGTGTGTGTGTGTGTGTGTGTGTGTGTCAGGACTACATGCCCACCATCTTCATCCCCAAGCGCTCCTCAGACGCTCTTCATCAGGACCTGACTGTTCAGTGTGAGCGGATGGACCTGCCATTCCTGTCCTACTTGCCCACTGAGGTCAGCAAACCCTGACCTGACTCTAGTACACTGTTACTATGTTATTAATTCCACCTTAAAAATATATCACTTCAAGTATTTTGTGCTAAAAATATACTTACTGTTAAATTGTGAATTTTAGTACACATCAAAAAAACATGTGCATAAATATAGCAGCCTTAGCACAGTAGTCTAAGGGCTTTTACTTAAATACTGTACTTTTCATGAAAATCTAAACAGAACTTCCAGTAAAATCCACTTCAATTTGGTATAAAGAGATTGTAGCACACTTTTAAGCAAAGCTTTTATAAAACACTTCTGCTACTGTATTCTATAGTCTTTGACTGCGCTTAATATTAGTGTTAGTGCTAAATAATGTACTTAAGTAGCACAGTTGGGAAAATTAACTTATAACGATTACATTACTAATATATTTTAGATAACATCATTTAATTTAAACTTGGGATAGCATAAAAGCATACTAACATTGAACTCCTTTTTTTTTAAATAATCTGAAACCCACTTTTGAGAAAAATAAGTTTTTGCTGTTGTACACTTTATTTTGATGCACAAAAAATCTATTTAAATATCAGTGGCATTTATTATATTATTATTTATAATATACTACAGATGTACTTGCTGGTATTTAAGAGCATTCAAGTACTCTTCATTTTTAGCTGGGCAAAGAGGTCACATTGTTGAACTTGAACTTTTTTTTAAAGGACAAATTAAATCTTTTTGTGTTCACATTGCAAGAGCCAAGAGCTTTACCAAAAACCCAAACGTAGAACATGTCAGGCATTTCAAAATAAATGAACAGCACCTTAGAGATAAAAAACCCAATTGCATCTTAGGAAGTGCAGTGAGTGTGTGATCATGGATAACTGAAGCAGTGAGGTTTTCTGGTGTTCCTGGTGAAGGTGCAGCTGATCAACGACGCGTATAACCTGGTTGTGGATGCGGTTCTGGGTCCAGAAACTGATCTGGCGTCAGTCGGAGAGCCGTTCACCGGAGTCCTGCAGACACTACGAGGACTCAGAGTGCCCATCGTCAGCCTGGACATCCCATCAGGTACTGACTGCACCAAAACCACTTCAGTACACAAACCTACGAGATGATGGCTACAGAAGCCGTACTGAGCTTCATGACTGTTCAGCACAATACACACCTGCACCTGTATTCACAAAACCACTTCTCTTACCAGTAAGACAGTGCTCTCGAACTCAGTAACTCACACCTGCCTCTATGTTTCTAGTGATCTTGAAGAGCTTGATTAGCTGGATCAGGTGTGTTCAATTAGGGATGGAGTGAACAATTATGTTGCCATATTCCAGGGGTGGCGAACTCCGGTCCTGGAGAGCCGCAGCCCTGCAGAGTTTTGCTTCAACCCTAATCAAACACACCTGAACGAGCTAATCAAGGTCTGAATGATAACTTAGAAGCTACAGACAGGTGAGTTTTAATTAGGGTAGGAGCTGAACTCTGCAGGGCTGTCATGACCCCTGGTATAGACAGACATTATGGACATATAGACAGATTTAAAAAAAAAAGAAATGTTGTTTCAGGACACATATAACAGGACGTGCGTAAGTATACAAAATAGATTTAAAATTACATTTAATGATAATAATGTTTTAAACATTTTTCTATATACTTATATAATATAATATAATATTATGTAGCTTGCATTGTTTTTATTAATTTTTATTTATTTGCACTTCTTCATAGGCTAAATAGAGTTATGTTTGGTGTTTGAATTGTCTCTGTGCGACTGGTACTGTGGTATATCCTAAAAGTTTAGAAAGTTTGCTCGCTTTAGAAGGTGTGCCAATTAAATAGTTTTTTGTATTGATTTGATTTGATATTTTGAATTGATTACCTTGGCATAATACATTTTACCTGACTAATAATAAACTGTCACTTATGAAATTATTCTGGCCTACTGTGAGATTATTTACTCTAGTAGATTACGTTAACTCCATAACACCACAAACCTACGCTCAGGTTAGTAACTGACTAAAGTGATGTTTTAGAGCTCCTAACACATTGGCATTAGTCATAGACTGTAGAGGCTAATAATGGGTTTTCCATTTAGAGAAATAGAGTGCGAGTCTTAACCTCTGATCACTGTAATGCTATTCAACCTAAGTGTATGAGGAAAACCACGCCATGATTATATAAAGTTACTATTTGAAGTCGATCAACTTGATTCTATGGTAATGGTCATGACCTCTGGTTAGATATAGTCTCAAACTAATTAGTCTTATGTAGTAATTCAGATCTAAGTAATATGTTCTAGAATTAGCAAAGTACCTATGGTCCTTCTAGAATATTAGCCAATCACCTCTGACTAATGACCGAGCTGACAAGTTTGTAGCCAGCAGTACGAGACTGAAAGTACAATAGGAATCCAAATGAATGATACAATAAACTAAAGAGTTAAATAGAATAATCAGATGTCTACATAGCCTAAATTATCCTATGAATGATGAATAATAATTGTCCTTTTAACCTAAATTCAAGGTCATAATAAAATGTAGTCAGATCTGAATAGCCCTTTAGCGACCTTTGTTGGGACAGTTGACCCTTCACTAAAACAGCCTCCTTAGTTACTGTTACTATGTCCTCACACAGTAAAAGATACAGAGGAGGTAACTTTATATATGAAACAAATTTTCAGCTTTCAAATGATGTCATTTTGTAAACAATAAATATTGTTTTGTGGCTCTCAAATGTGATGCGACAATTTTTCATATATACCTGATTGCATTCAGGATTTTTTGTTGGACAAGATGGCAGATTCAGCATTATGATTGGTCAGATCACTTATCAGTTAAGCTCTTTGCAAAGGGTCAACTGGGTCGACCTTACCTTACATTCTCAGAAATAAAGGTACAAAAGCTGTAACTGGGGCGAAACCTTTTCAATAGGTACACATTTGTGCCTATTAGGTTCAAATATAAATACGTTAATATGTATCTTTTAGGTACCAAAATGGACCCTTTAGGGCAGTGGTTTTCAATCCTGTTCCTCGGGACCCACCACCCTGCACATTTTGCATGTCTCCCTTATTTGACATACTCATTTGAGTTCATGGAGCTCTTTCTTAATGAGCTGATGATCTGAATCAGGTGTTTAAATTAAGGAGACATACAAAATGTGCAGAGCTGTGGGTCCCCAGGACAAGTTTGAAAACCACTGCTTTAGGGACAAACATATACCTTTTGTAGGCACCCAAAATGTCTACATCTCTATTTGCACACCTAACTATATCTATATCTATATCTATGCATCTAAATCTCACTAAGCTATGTATATGTATAATAGTCACCCATATACATGTCTGCGTCTGTATCCATATCTACACCTACATCCATGTGTAGCAAACTCTTCACTCCTTGAGTTCTCTTTGCAGTTGTTACATAACCCTGACCCACATCTTTCAGTCCATTTCTGGGTTATTTTCTCACTCGTCTGTTACCTCTGTTATTGACGATCCACGGTGTCAGCCTTCATTTCTCTCTTTATAAATCCCTCAAAGCACAGTCTTACTCTCTGCGATTCACTCGTTCTCTCAGGCCCAACACTTCCCTGCTCTCTCTCTCACATGTGCCTTTTGAGATTACGATTCTCGCTAACTCTTTCTGCCTCGTTCCTTTTCTGTTTTGTATTTTGTCTTTTGGTGACATCCTCACTTTCCTCCTTTTTCTTTCTCTCACTCCTTCTTTTCTTCCTCACCTTCTTTTCTTCGCTGACTCTGTCAGACTCAAAGAGAGGGATGCAAGTGTTGGTTTGCTCACTGCCTTCTGTGTGTGTGTGATCGGTGTGTGGGCAAGTGTTCTGAGGGCAAATGTGTAATGTTTTTGTGTACAGACACAGCTACAGGAGAACTCTCTGACCCTTCATTGTGGAAATGTGCTTGTGTGATACTCAGCTTGGACCATGCTCATGTGTCTCTCCGTGAATGTGACAATGTGATAATAGCACTGACAGATAGAGGTGTCATTTCCTGGTTTTTTATACAACAGCTTGTTTCGGTCCTTGGATTTGATTGGTCAAACCATTCACTAAATGTCATGTCAGAGAGGAGACGAACCACACATAAAAAAATGATTGAAGAGAAAAACGTTCCTGCTTTCAATCAACCATGTGCAACTACTGGAAAATACTTTTTTACTGACATGATCTTAGCTAAACTAGCTATTTAGCTGCAGTTATTAGCTTAATATTGCAACATAAGCTTACCATTTGACCTCTCTAAAGCAGTTTATGTCCAATTTCCTACTAGGAAGCTCATATTTACTATAATTCTTATAGCATGTGTGTATTGGAGCTGTATAATTCTGGCAGCACTAGTATTGGCGCTGTCCAACAAAATGGCCGCCAAATGACTTGGCATAAAGGACTTTTATAACATTTAGTCAAACCTATCACTGTCATCGGTTTTGTCTCTAAGATAGCAGTGGGACTTGGAAAACCTGTGCTTATTCTGGAAATATTTGCGTTGGCAAATGCAAATTATTCCACCAAATTTGATCTGAAACTATAGGTACTTGATTTTAACTTGTGGTTTATTGAACTGTTGTATAAGGCTATATCTGAAAGCTGAAAATTGCTGCGTCTGCAGGCAGCACACGGAGGTAGGAAGCCAGCAAGGCACATCCAAATCCAATTATCATTTCACATCCCACGCCCTGGGATACTTTCTTCTGATTCATTTTTGAAGGCAGACTATATATATACACACATATAGTCTATATATACACTATCCTGTGCAAATAAACATAACTAAAACATTGGCATCTGAAAGTTGTAGCTGCCATTCAGTTTGTGTACGAATGTAAGTTTTTGCTTTTTTTGTTTTACGTTGTACTTAACTTCTTTCTAGAAGTTAGTATAGTAGTTATTCAGTATTTGTGTGGTTGTGACCAAAGTTCTCTCTGTTTAGTTTTAGATTATTATACAGTTATGCAGTCTCAGAAGCTGTCTGAAATCAGTTTTAGGAGGTAACTTCAAGCTCAAACACTGCTGAGAATTCACTGGCTAAAGGCTGTTGCACACCAAGCCGACGGTCAGCTGCCAGGCCAAGGCCAGACAGTCTTTGACCAATTGTTGACTAGGCTTTTGGAGTGATTTGATTCAGGCCAGACTGTGAGACGGATCACTCTGACTAGCTGCTCAGTTTAGCAGATTAGTGCATGCGAAGAAAGAAAGTGGAAGTATGGAAAGCAAGCAAAGGCAAGGGGTAACTTACAATACAGATAACTCTCCTAATTTTTCATTTTTATCTTACGTGAGCATTGCAATATGAAATATTTCAGTATTTTCATAAAGGCATGGCTGTCTGGGATGAAGAAAGTGAAGACTGACTGATCAAGAAGATCATGCATAAACAACTGGTATAGATACTGGTACAGAACGTATTTGTCCATTGTCTTTAGTCTTTGAAGTGTTCATCTAGACTAGTTTGTTGTGTCGCGACCTTTAGCCAATAATTCCTCAGCAGCAAGGCATCAAGTCAGCTGCCTTTCAGATTCAACCTGAACCTCTGAAAACACCTCTTTCATGAGCACACAATAACTAGCTAGTCCTTTTGCACAACTTTTTGCTTACATTTCTACACTAGCACTGGTGCTTGCAGGAATTTGGCGTTGTAATAAAAGTGGTTTATTTCTTTTGCTTTTTGTTGCACTTCAAAGTCTTTAGATTAAAAACAAGCATTTTCATTACTGATGATGATTCTTTATTAAAATATATAAAAAAATAAATGTTAATGTAAATAAAATGAAATAAGCCTTATTTTGTTTCAGCTAAATCAACAAAATATTGGCATTTTATTTTAGTATTAGTAATATACTATTGTAGTTTTTGCAAATTATATATATATATATATATATATATATATATATATATATATAGTGTCCCCTTGGAATGATCTGAATTCTCCTTATCTGTAGTCAAAATTCTGTTATTTACATTGTGTGATAGATTTTTTTTATGATTTGTACATTTTTAAAAGCAAAAAGGTTCTATCTACACAGTCGAAGAGAATGCAAAAAAATCTAAGCTATACAGCACTGTGCAAAAGTCTTAGGCATTAGTATTTTCACCAACATAAAAAAAAAATGGTTTTAAGTCGGTTATATATTTTGCGGTAGCGTGTCAGTTGAAAATATGATATTTCCAAATGACACGCTACAGCAAAAGATAAAAATAACCAACTTAAAAACTTAAAACCAATAGTATATTAATAACACTAAATGAAATCACTTAATTAAAATGAGTTATCCTCGTCACATTTTCTCCTGTTTATATTTCCAACAGGTTAAAGCTTCATATAGATATGTTTTTCCAAATAAATATCATCTACTTTTACACCTATCTAACACTAACTCATATTCTCCTGCTAAAAATACCCCATCTTCACATATAGCTCTTCCCCCAGATTCTTCAGACTTGCCCCAGCATCCCAACGCAGTTTCTGGCCTCTCAGCCTCATACACTCACTCACACACACACACACACACTGTCACCCCTCTCTGCTCTTTATTTTTAACCCAGTCAATCAGACACCGCTCACCGATGACGCAGATCCACATGCAGCACTGACACCATCAGCCAGAATGAGAGAAAGAGAGAGGGAGGCTGGCAAAACAGGGACAAGCTGTGGCAAAGAGAGGAGACGGAGGGAGAACAAAGTGCCAGATATAATATTCGTAGATGAAAATCCTTGAAATTTACAACTACACGACAAGTGCTTTGTTCAGATATTTTGTCAGGTAACATCTAAATGAATTAGATTTATTCAAATTATGATCTAGTATTGCTGAATCAACCACCACAAATGTCTCTGTTAAGAGTCAGATCGGGCTCCTCAAGGCAACACCTGTACATTTTCACCTTTTTTTATGCAGAGTACAGTATATAAGATAAATATTCAGCTTTGTAGGTGTCTTCACCCTTAGTCTATTCTCCACTATCTCTCTGTCACTTTCTCTCTAACTCTCTCTATCTTACTGATAGGTTCCCACCCACTCGTTTGTTAAACACTGAGACAAATAGCTTACATCACTCATGGCGGAAAGACTTTTTAGGAAGTTCCAGAAAAAGAAGCGCTTCTCCCCCGGCTAACTCACAACACAGCCGTGACGCAAGAAAGAGACCTGCCCCACACACACACACACACACACACATACAGCTCTTGCAGGCTCTGTGTATGCTTATGCTTCAGAAGCAGAGAGATGAAATGGCAAAGGACATCTCTGTAGATTTCTGTGTGTGTGTGTTTGTCTAAACTAATTAATTCAACTGATCACTATGATCTAACTATATTAGGTTACATTAATTAATTCTTTTTAAAAGTCAGATTAGGTAGAAGTAGATCGTTAAGGCCCCAGCTGCTGTGTTTTTTTTGTGTGTTGACATCACCATGACGTATTTCTCGATGTTGTGAATAGGAAGCAACTGCAATTACGTGCAGAAAAATGTGTGAAAGGAGCAAAATAAGAAAACTAAGTGGACTGACGAAACACAATTGTTAGTACCTTCTTGTGGTGGTTGTGTGGTACTACACGAGTGAGATTTAATTACCTCAGAATCCCACTGAGTCTATCTTCCCTCCAAATCTTTCTAGCCTGTGTCCTAAATTATGCTCTGTCTTCTCTTCATTACCTCTCTGAGTGTGAGGATGAGAAAAGTGTGAGAGATGGGATGATCACACACTTAGGATGTGGAGTTACTAGATTTCCCCAAGGTGCTTGGAGTGTGTGTGTGTGTGTGTGTGTGTGTGTGTAAGTGAGGCCTCGGGCCGACTGACGTCAATGGAAAAGCTGGAGTTGGGATGAATCTTAATCGTGTCTGTGTATATGGTTTGACCTTATGTGGGAAGCATGACATCAAATTCAAATAAATTATTCATTTATTTGGGAAGGTGTAGAAATACCTTGTGTTAGGTATATATACTCATGCATGTGTATGAAGAAACCGGTCAGGTGTTATATAACCCCACAATCATCCTGTTTATGATGACAAAAGCCTATATCTGTCTTATTTTGCATATATTTTATTTAAATGCAGAGAAATCTGACAGACAAAACAAACGCTGCTTTGTGTTCAGCACACAAGCAGCACATGCTTCGAAACTTGTGTAATTATTATGCAATCGTAGTTTAATACATTTAACAGCTCACTAGGGGTTCTTCATTTTAAATGAGTAATCCTAGGTTATTGCTGTATTTAAACTGCTTAAATGGGTCATATCATAACTTTAGATTTTTGGTGCGGTAATTTAATCTTTTAGTAATTTATTTATTTTTCTTCTTCACTAAACAGGCAAAATAGAGACTCTATGGCTTAAACAGGCTATTTTATTTAGAATTTTAGAATTATTCCTGACATTTGTCTAAAAATATTAAAGATTTAATTTGAATTTGTTTAGGTGATTTTCAAAAGGTGCCAATTCATCTGTATTTTAGGTACAACATGCAGCTAAAGATACTTTTTATTTTTTATTTTTAGGGATATAAACACATTAACTCTTTTGTTTGTTATTAGTTATTAGATCACATTTATGTCACCTTTAAAATACTGTTACAAAAGGTATTATTAACTTAAATTCTTTAAAACATTTATTAATGCTGCACAATTAATCAAATTTCTAATTGCAATTACAGATGCAACAATTATTCAAAGCAGCAATTAATCGTTCAAAATCCACTTATATTATTCTTTGTGCTTAAGATGTGTTAAGATTTTCTTTCTACATGTTATCTTAAGGGTTTTAGTTTTAATTTTGGTTTAGCATTATGATACTATACATATATTTACCTTTTTATTTTAAGAAGAATCCTTTCTGGTGTATAGTTCAACGTTGAGGCTTAATACTATGAAAAAGTTTTTCAATGGTTTTAAGCTTGTTTATTTTTTTATCTAAAAATATGGCATGCGGTTGCTTTAAGCAATGGTATAATCGTCGTTCAATGTAAATTGTAATTATCATAATTAATAATTGCAATAACAATTTCAAGGGAATAATCAACAATTATTATTTTTGTCATAATCAAGCAGCCCGAACACTTGATTTTTTTGGTACAAAATTGTGTCTGAGGTTCATTTATTTATTGTTGGTATGAATAGGAATTTTCAAATGTACTAATTGCTGTTTTGGTGTTATTTCATTATCATTGACACACGATTATAGCTTTTATTATTATATAGCAGTTAGTTTTTAGTATTATCTTTCTTTAGGTTCTGTCATTGATATTTTTATTTCTTTTATTTCAGTTCTACTAAATGAAAATGATTTATATCAACAATTTTTAAAGTTTTAGTTGCCTATAATACTCCTGTAGCTTGTTATTAAATTTGGCACCTATTTTCAATAAAGTTTCAGATTTTATAGTATGAATGGTTTTTATTCCAAAAGATCAAGGACTTCTACTACCGTTTTAAAGATATAATACATAATAAATTAGCGTGTCTCTCTCTTGAAGGTGTTAGACAGTGGATTGAATTTTTGGGAATGTGATGATATAAGAGGCTTGACATATTGATGGTAAAAATAAAATGCCACGGACACAGATAATCAGCAGTGATAACAAGGAACAATGGTCACAGGTGTCGTTTTTATTACCGTTCCAAAAGGATGTGGAGGTTTTACACGGCATTTAGGCCAGAACACCCCTCCCTCTGCCACCCATTGATCCCGCCCCCCAAACCCACCCTTGTCAATCATCATCCCTGACCCCCACGAGCCAGACATCAGTTAAGACTCTGTGACGGACTGATTTCCTCAGGGGAAAAGTGAATGGAGGATGAGGAAGGGGAGGAAGAGGGAAGAAAGAAGAAGATGGGAGAAGAGGTGAAGGGCAGAGAGAGAATAAAGAAGGGTGGAGGAAAAAAAAGCCATGCTTTCGTCTGATATCAACAGCCTATCACATCATTTTCTATTGTGACGTTTGGTCAGCTAGAGGCTGCCGGTCATATCTGACTGACCTCCATCCCTCTCTCCTTCCCAGGATGACTCATACGGGTGGTGCGCTCCTCTTCTCCTTCTTGGCCCTCCCCCCTCCCCCTCCTTCATCATCTCCTCCTCCTCTCTTTCTCTCTCCCCTGTTCCCTCTCTTTCTCGTCCTCCCTAGCCCTCACTTGGTGGCCATAGTGTAGCAGCCGTCCGGGTGCCACTGCATGTCACGGATGCGCCTGACGGACTGAAACTGGGGATGACGAGCGCCATACTCGTTAAAGTGACGGTAGTCGCCCTTCTCCAGCAGGTACTGGCTGCCACGGTAACCAGGATACTGGTAGCCCACCCAACTGAGACAAGACATGAGAGGAAAGACAAAAAAAACATAGAGAATGAATAAAAGTCAAGGGCAGAATTGGGAATAAAGAGACTCTTTTTCGATTCTGCATTGTGAAAAGTACCACACTGGTAATTGTTTTACTGAAATATTAATAGCATTAATACTGTTAGTTTATCTAGGTTGAGTAACTATAACTGAAGTGTGTAATGCAAGACAAAATGACAGGTTTTGAGATTTGTGAGCAAAAAAGTACAATGTTTTGATTTTATACCTCATTGGAAAAGATTTGATTCATATTTTGTTACTACTGAACAAATTCATTTAGACTTAATTTGTCACTTGCGTACAATTTGCTTTTCCCTCAGTAATTGTTATGTTTAAGAGTGGACCTTCATGTATGTATTATTGAATTTAAGTATGTATTACATATAAATTCACATAAAATGAGCACATGGTAAAATAGGTATAATTTCCCATGTGAAGGTCTTGATAGTGCCACATTTGATACACTTTCTGGTAGCTAGAAGAAAGTGTTTTAATGTGAAAAGCTACAAATGTCTGTTTTGAACTCAGTGTATTTAGGAAGTGAGGGTATGACTTATAGATCACAGACTTCAAAATTAATTTCTCTCCTGCCAGATCTATTTTTTATGTTGAGATCTCACTTTTGTGTTCAGACATCACTGTCTACTCAGATATCTTTGATAAGAGACCACTTACGTGCCACAGCTGACCATGATGCTGCCGACGCGGTCGGTAAAGCCGAAGGTGTACATACTGGGAACATCATCATCGATAATCTCCATCTTACGGCCCTTGAAATCACCGACTTCATACAGACAGATCTTGTGCTTTTCTGGGTCCTGTCAGGAGCACAAACAAGAGGACATCAAGGTAAAATATTCACTAATAAATGCATAAGATCTAAAAAAAATATAGATATACTTTTCTGAATGAGCACCATGTTGGAATGATTTAACCGAAAAAATTCTAAACAAGAGCAGAAATGTTTCTAATGAATAAAAGGAATGGATACCATTCTGATAGGTCTGAAGGACAGCAGGTAGTCGTTCCTGTGGCAGTTGCTCCAGCAGTCCCAGCGGGGATACTCGCCCTTCTCCAGGATGTACATCTCTCCACAGAAGTTCATCTGCTCCCAACCCACCCAACTAAATAAAAGAAAGAAAGAAGTATTGAAATGCACAAAGACTGGTAAGTCACTCATATCTTTATTACGGGAACACTCACGGGCCACACTCCACACGGAGGGAACGCACTCTATCCATGCCCATTTCACACACGTTCATGCACTCGTTGGAGATCTCGATCATGCGGCCCTGAAAGTTCTCCTGATCATACACGTACATCTAAGAGAGCGAGAGATAACCATAGAATATCAGGTCAGGTGTGCTTGTTATGCAACCCTCAATTAAAATGGTCAGTTTATAGTTTAGCTTGGCGTAAAAATAAAGCATACATACAACTCCCACATCTATTTCTATGGAAACTGAATTGACGCTTGGTTTCGCACATGGTTTGCCGTCGAGCATCTTTCATCAGTCGTCGTATGAAACTTTTATGCATCTGTTAATATATGTGTTACGATACATACCCTGTAGTTTCCCATGCCTGTTTCGGTTTTCTTCTGCGTTTGAGCAGCCTTCCCATCAGGCTGGGAGGCAGGCTTGGACTTCTCTCCACCGGTGGACATGATGACTACAACAAGACAGCGGAGAAACGTGAATAATTAGCAGCCTTCTTGCTGGAAATGTCTATTGTTGGACATGCAAAGTGCTAAATATTGCTCAAAGCAAGTAATGAATCCCATTCCAACAAATCACAGAGTACATTTATAGCCCCGGAATGAATTGTTCACCCACTTACACAATAGTGTTACAGACGTACAATGCTCATACGTAACTATTTGTCCGGGATGACTAATTTACTCATACATCATATAATGGATGAATATTAAAAAGTGAAACATGGAACAAACCCCCTTAAGGTATCTGATGGAAATATTGGCTGATACAATTCTTGCCAGTCCTTCAAAATGTTTGCGTAAGATATGAAATGAACCTAGCCCCTGATTCTCGCAAGGCTTCAAACAGCCCTTTTTAATTATTTTTATTCATTATTTAACACACCACCTATAATTCATCTTTCTGTCTCTTCATATTCACATCTTTTCTGTATTCATTTTTTCTGTTATGACAATAAGGTTACAGTTCACTCTGATGATGAATAAAGTGCTATGCTCACAAAAGGATTACTTTTTAATTGCTTTCTACCGGTGACTAATGTGTCAAAGCTTTCAGAGATATTCTTACTCAAGCCCATGCTAGGGTTTCCTTACTGTAGACTGTACAATCAGACTAAACGTGGGATCAACTCTCTCCAAGTTTGTTTTTGCTCACAGACCCCAGTCTCTTACCTGTGTGTTAGTCAGTAGCCTCTCTCTGTCTCAATAAGCACGTCAGCGTGTGTATTGAAAGCAAACATGCGTCCCTTTTATAGGCTGGCGCCCAGCATGGGGGGATTAGGCCCACAGAAACAAACTCGCTGAGCTCACCAACCCATAGAGAGAAAAGAAATCACCCCATCATCAAACACAGAGAGAGAGAGAGAGAGAGAGAGAGAGAGAAGTATACTTATTTCTCAAACCTAAGAAGTCTTTTTCATAAGCTTATCTTTTGTCTGTGTTGTGCATCTGGTTCTGAAGCTTTAAGGTGAAGCCATTGAGTGCCATTATAGCAATACTTTCAATTTATTTCACTGTAATACATGAAACCTACACCAAAGGAAAAACACCAACAACAAAGATACCAAAGTAAAGACTTAGATTGGAATATTTTGCACTCTTTGAAATTTTACATAAAAGCCTAATTCATTTTTAAAGCTATATTATGAGCCTGCTTCCACAGCACACTAAAATAGATCAAACTAAATCTCATTTGTCAACAGAACACCATCGGGCCAAAGCCAAACCATCAGGCGGTAAAGTGAAGACTTGGCAAATTTCCAAATGCACACTGAATTTATGATATTTTTCACAAAATGCATGCTAATTTGATTCCAATAAAAGTTAGCTTTTTATCTTATTTACAAAGTACATTAACCAGCGTATGCCGCCCATATGTTGTGTTAAAACTCTTGGCAAACTGGCTGTAGATTTTTAGAGTAATATGCCAACAAAACAGCACCAATTACAAGTTCAGCTTCATGCTTGAGTGATACTGTTATACTCATACGGTTAGCCTAATAATTGTAGCCTTAAAACGTGTTTACATATCTCTCATATAAGAACATGGAATATGTTCTTTCACACACAGCCGCAAGGCAGTCTAGAAGGTGAACATGTTATGTTCAAAACAGCAGTAAAGCCTTTAAATTTGACTGATGGGTGAACTGAAAGTAATATCAGCCATAGTTTGAAACCTCTTGCTTTAAAACTTGTCAGTCTGATGATACGGCAAGATACTTTTAGGCAAAACTGTGGGGAAGGTGCAAATGAGAGCATTTTCAAGATGATAACTTAATGAATTATGCAACATGGTAAGATTCTGAATTCCTACTATTTTACTTAGGCCTACCATTTTTTATGCATTATAAATTGCATTAGTATTCAGTAAACAGTGAGCTAGTTATCTAGTCTGAACCACATTCCCATCACTTTAACACTTCTGGGACATGGGTTATAGGTCATATAAGGTGAGGACAATGAGGGGCACATGTTCCTAATGCAACATTCAATCCTAAAGCGTGGATTATTGATTTATGATGAATTTAGTATAGTGCACTTGGTTATAATGGAAAAAGTCTGGTTGCATCACAGAACAGTTTTTATCACAGATTTGTTTTTTAAAACAGAAAAAACCTTATATGACCTATAGCAAGTTATAAAAGAAAAACAAAACTCAATCAAGACTCGTATGTGTTGAATGTGTGATATCGCCATTGAAATGACTAAAGCTCTGTGGCTGTCTTCCAAACCTTAAGACAGCAAACAAACCACAAACATGTTTCTGAGCTTTGAAAGAGAGGACGTTTACTGTATGCAGTGGGTCAAATCCCTGTATTCTCCACATATAGGCCGCTCTTTGTGTAGCATACGATGCACAGTGCTGACCGTTAGGAATACAGGCGCTTGCCCTCCATTGTGTGAATCAATGTGTCTGCATTCACACGAACCGCGGGAGTGCGCGCTCGCTGGCTCGCTCGCGGATACATCAAATCCAATGCGCTGACGGCGCAAAATGCTCTACTACTCTGGATTCACAATGAAGATAATGATCTCACAAACACAAACACATACACACCCTCACAGATACTTCCATTAATTTTAGCGTCGCGACGCGCATCCAGCTATGAGGGTCGCTATAAAATAGAAGCGTCATATAATCATAAAACTCCTCTCCAAACTGGACCGACGAGCAACACCGTAAAGTAGGACAGGTGAATATTCAGGTAAGATAAAGTTGGGAGTAATAGATGGATTTATGGGAATTTAGCTTATCTAAGGACAAAATAAAAATGCAATTAAATTTATAAACGCCAGTTAATTTATTTTAGTGCCACATTAAATTGCACTTTGCCACCTTGACTGTTGTGTTTGGGATAAGACAATAGGAACGTCTTTGCAGTGTATCTATATTAACGCTTGCTAAAAAACGAACGAATGCAAAAAAAATTACAATATTCCTATTTTTGTTTTATTTCATTATTTTGATAAGAAATATGTTAAGTAATTTTAATCTACAAAACCACTTTTTGTGAAATGAAACTAAAATTGCCACATGTAACATATTTTCTCTCATAACTCACATTTTTGTTTCTCACTGGTTATTCTTATAAATATGTTTGTCTTCTTCGTAGTGTAGGCTACGTCTAAGTATGTTATTTATACTGCAAAATGCGTCACAAAACCTCTTCTAAAATGGCTTTTAAAAGTGACCATCATAAAAGCGACACCGAGGGCCACAAAGAACATTTTTACCATTGTTGTTCCTAGATACAATATGTTGCCCATCAGCTGTTCCTTTTTAGCATTTGTGTGAAGTAACGTTAGAGAACTCGCGGAGTGATACATGAAAGTAGCACCGGTATTTTATATATATATATATATGGTTTTCCCAAAAAGTATATGTCAAACAGTGTTTGTATGAAATGTAACTATATCTGCCAAAGTTTTTAAAATATTTTTGAAGAAGTTTTCAGCCTTTGCTCTTGCGCAGGAAAGAAGATGAATAGAGTTACTAAGATCCAAACAAACCCATCAACGTCTGGACTAGACATGGCTCCTTGCTTTAAGGTAAAAACCTCACCACTCTTTCTCTCTAGAGAAGAACAATGAAACAGTCAGAAACAAGGTATTGATTCTTTGTCTGAGAGTGAGAAACAAGGTGCCAAATTATCAATATTTTAACAAAGGCTTCCTCTGCTTATGTATTGATTTTGAGACTTTAAAGATGAATGCTCTGTGGACGGTTGCTGCTGCTGCTGCTTCTTGCCCAATATGTGCAGAAGTGTGTGAAGAATGTATTATTTAAAGGGATAGTTCTCCAGAAATGAACGTCATAGAGTTGTTCAAAACCGGTATTAATTTCTTTCTTCTCTGGAACACAAAAAGATGTTTCAAAGGATGTAAGTAACCAAATACTTTCTGCTCCCTGTTGACTTCCATAGCATTACAAATTATTTTATGGTCTATTATATAAGTCAGTGGGGCAACTGAACAGCAACTGTTTGGTTACCATATTCTTCAAAACATCAAAAAACGCATTAATACAGGGTTGGAACAACTTGAGGGTGAGTAAATGATGACAAAACTTACATTTTTGGGTGAACTATCCCTTTAACAGATAGAGGACCTAATGAAAGAACAGGAGGCCAGTGGTTGTGTGTGTAGGAGAGAGACATTTCTCCAAATTAGAAAATGGAGCTGTGGCATGTGCATGTGTGTGTTTGTCAGGTGACCGTGTTTGAGCAGGAGCATTTCCAAGGCAAATATCAGGAGCTCACCTCTGAGTGCCGCAACATCCAGGAGCGTGGGTTTGACAACATCCGCTCTATCCGTGTGGAGAGCGGCGCGTGAGTCGCCCACTCTGTGTTAATGATTGCAAAATCTTGCCAGTTAGTAAGGAAATTCCAGTTTTAGATGTTTTTGACAGCTTTAAGGTGTTTCATCCTGAGATGTTTCGAAATGTGTTTTGGGAAGTGTGCTTTCTACTGAATTATGAATATGATTGAGATGAAAGATTACTTGAGAATTGGTTTTGTCTTGCTTCCTAAAGGCTACCCAGGAAGAAAAACAAATCCAGAAAAATATGAATACAGTGCTTATTATAAAACCATAATGTGTATATTTTATGAAATCAAAACATCATAAATGAAACATCATCTCCAAATCTATTGCAAGTGCTGTATAAACATTTAATTTCGAATTGTCTGCAGCTGGGTGGGATACGAGCACCATGACTTCCAGGGACAGCAGTTTGTCTTGGAAAAAGGAGAATATCCTCATTGGGATGCATACAGCGGCAGTCTGGGTTACCATGTGGAGAGGATGATGTCACTGCGCCCCATCTGCAGCGCTGTGAGTGTGTGAAAGTCTTTGCTTGACTGTAAAACATCACTAACAACAAAGGACAGAGTCTAACCATATCTTGACTAAGCTACTCCACTTAAAAATAAAGGCTTTATTGGCATTAATGGTTCCATGAAGATGCTTTAACATCAATGCAAACTTTCACAAAAGATTTTCGAAAAGGAGAAAAGGTTCTTCAGATTAATTCAAACGTATGTCACACTAAAAAAATGTTCTTTTAAAACCGAAAGGTTCTTCGGCTCTGTGTGAAAACCTATTGTTTTAGTGTAGCAACAGGCAAGATTGATGGTAATCATGTTTTTTGGTTTCTAACACTGTAAACAGTGCCTCTAAAACCATGTATTTTTTCATTTCTTCATCTCCAAACGCTCTCTCAATTTGTAGGACCACCTGAGCAGTCGCATGGTCATCTATGAGAAGGAGAACTTCTTGGGCCGCAACGTAGAGGTGTGTGACGATTACCCATCTCTGCAGGCCATGGGCTGGTGCGACAAGCAAGTGGGCTCCATGCATGTGCAGTGTGGCGCGTGAGTAACGCTTGACAAAACACCATTAGTGCCAAAGTACTGTTCTCCAGAACTACGCATTTCTCATGCTCAACAGCTGTGCTGACAATACACTTAATACACACAACACAGATGCGATCCAGTCCTTGCATTTGTGAAGTGATAATGATTTTGCTTTCACAATACAGTCAAGTGTAGCATAGCGTCAGATAAAACATCTTTCTTTGACTGCACATTCCTCACTTGGTGCATCAGACACACTTACATAACAGCAATACTGTACCTGCGACTGACACTTCTGTTATGCAGTGACGCTAAATCAACATTTCAGTGCATGTCATCGCAGAAACCGATAATTTAACACAGTGATAATTTACCATACCATGCATGGAAGGACTTGCAGTTTTAATTTGTTAGGTGATAAAACATGAGAAAAATCTTTCATACTCCAATGGGGCATAGGCAAGCAAATCTAATGATTATTATTTTAGTTAAGACTATTATTAAGACTTCTGCCTCAATAAGTTTCCAATTATCACATCGCTTATTACTAGTTTAGTTAATTTTTGAAAATGACATTTCTTGCAGTGTGTAACACAGCTTTAAGTGAATGTAAACATCCTGCAGTGTTTTAAATTTAAATTCCGCCCAATTGGGCGGTTTTCAATTTGTTTGGTGGACAAAATTTGGGCGGTTTTCAAACATATGAATTATATAGACTAATTAGTTAACATACAAGCCCTAGTTTGCATACCGCATCCAATCAGTCATCACAACGTTACTAAACACATGCACACTGCAAAGACTACTGGTGCTGATGCTGACGTCGCGGCCGCATACAGATTATTAATGATTCAGGAGTTTAGCGCGATAACGGATGTAGAACTGTATAGTGATCATGGTTAATTAAGTATGGTATAGAGTGGAGTTGTAACTCTCAAAATGTGAATTACACCCGTTGAGGGAGAGATGTCATGAAGACTCTTATCACTGCAACTTTGAAATCAGAGCACAGTTAAATAATAATCTATACGAACCTGTCTTTTTGCTTTCAAACGGTTCAGATTAGTATTGAAATCTGCTGGACTTGTTACTTTCGACTGTGCAAAGTTTTGTATAATGTTCAATATAAACTTCAAAGACTTCCTAGTTCTGTAGGTATTGAGTAGGATTAAGGGATGTAGAACATGGTCATGCAGAATTTGTGCTTTATGAGTACGTATAAACAGTAAAAAGGCATGCTAATAAGCAAAAACTAGTTAATAGTGAGAAATAATGAGTCCCTAAACTGGGGTTACCTACATTTTTAATGTACAATAGATTAATCCAGCCAAACTTGTTTTTTCTATTAAACACTCCCCCCCCCCCCCCGCTCCCTTCCACACACAGCTTGTTGCATTATATTCAGCCGCCACATCTCCTTCTCATTTCCTGTCATGTTTGTTTCCCTGCAGCTTCGTGTGTTATGAGTACCCTGGCTATCGAGGACAGCAGTACGTTATGGAGTGTGACAGGCACAGCGGAGACTACCAGCACTGGAGGGACTGGGGCTCCCACTGCCAGACCCCTCAGATCCAGTCCATCCGCAGAATCCAGCAGTAATGTCTGAGGGCGCATGGAAGGAAACGGAAAGCGTGCAGAGTTTGGAAGCAGAGGAGTCACACCAGTCATTCTAGCAGCACTCACTTTATGAGGCACAGTGTGGCAAATTATAAGACCTTCACTGGCTGCACGTAGTTTCCACTTGCTATGCTCTAGTACTACACCAAAAAAAGAAAAAATCCAAGCATACACAGATACACATCAATGCACCAGCTCACATTCATCCCCACATGTGATCCAAGGTCAACTATAAAATATAGCATATAAAAACAATATTCATACAAGACTAATATTCTATATGACTGAAGTACATTGATGGACACTGGAGAGAAAAAATGTGGCAAGATGTGTATCTGTATATGCGACCATGTCATGTCTTCGTGACGTTTGAGTGCCATATGGGCACAGATGGGAGTGTGTTAGACCATTCGGAGGAGAGGAGGACATTGGTTGACTAATAAAAACATACTCACCTCAAACTAGCATCTTTGTCTTTTTGCCCGTATGCAAAAAGATTGTAGCAATAACTAAAAAAAAATTTCAATGATTTCAGACTGCATAACCTGTATATAAAACATTCTAAACAACGTTTTATAAGACTTAAAAAAACACCTGCAAATCACTACAGGAGGTTCAATATATATTAGATATAATAAATGTTTCATGACCGCAATAAAGCACTAATACAAAATAAGGTATCTAAAAAAAAATGTAAATTATTTTTCCATTCTTATTTTGGGGGAAAATCCTGATTGACCACTATACAGAGCAAATCTTACTGTAGCGTCAATGCATGCTCTATTTCTTTTTGTCTGAAATCCAGTCTCACATGGTGCAGTTCACAGAGAATGTATTATTACATCCTACTGTTTACTGCAAAATATTTTGGCTGTTGCATTGCACTTGCATATTTGGCAGCATCTCGCACAACTCAAGCTACTTTTCGTTTGCCAGTGTGAACAACTTAAACCAGTTGTAAAATTTGCTTGGGGGAATATTTCGCCCTCCCATGAAATCACATGAATTCCAATTGAAATTGATTTTATCCACAAAACAAAATCACCCCAAAAGTGGTAAATGTGAAAAAACTAAGCTCAAATTAAAATATTTTTCATTTCATTACCCTGCCTCTCATATTTTAAAATGCAAAAACGTATTGTTGAATTAATTTTAACTTGAGTACTGCATTTCTAGAACGCAGTGTCTTGCACTAAAGTGCATTACATAAAAATGACAAAAAAAGACAAAAAAAATTATTCTGTGAATGGCTCCTAAGAATATCACTGCATAAAATACCTTATCCAATGCAGATGAAAGAGAAACACTGCAAACTCTAAATAAAGAGCTGCAGTTTATGGTTTGGCTTAAAACCTTCCAAAATGGGCAAAAGCACATTTTAAATCATATACCACCTCTAGTATGTGTTTATTACAAATTTACAAACTGATTTTATTACATCATATAAGAAAATGAAATGTAACACTTTTTTTTTTTAAATGGAGAGAACTTTGGTTCTTCAGTTACAACGAGGAAAACAGCTATGAATTAGATAAAGCATTACAGTGCACAGAAAATAATTAAAATGAAACTTGAGTACATCACCTTGACCAAGTTCAAAATGGAGAATATCCATTTCTATGGCAACAAACCACCTAACCTTACAAGGTATCTGCAGTTTCCTCTTTTCACTTCCCATTTCAATGCAATGCTTGGTTCACTTCTACTTTTTTTTTTTTTTAAACTGTGAAATACATATCGACCTTAATTTTTTCCATAGTTGGCCCACACTCTTCCTTTCTAAAGAAAAAAAATATATATAAACGTTTCCCATAACATCGCTTCTCATTCAATCTGGCTATTCAGTATTTTACAACTTCCTCTCATCTCTTTCCAATCCCCGATCGTACCTTTTAACCTCTCCTTTTCTAGTCCCTCGTGTGTTGGACATAGTCCTCTCTCTCTCCTGCCTGTTCGTAGGCAGCATTGTCGTGTCTCTTCCTGCGGTCCCTAACCCTGCTTCTCTCCGGCCCCGGTGAACCCTGGGAATCGTCATCTGTATTTCTGTCCTCCTCAACCAACCTTCCCTCATCCTCATCTTTCTCATCAGCATCAGCATCACTCAAGTCTGTGTCGGATTCATCAGAATTTTCTTCTTCAAGGTATCGGTAACCTTTGACCTTTGGGGAACAGGATAGTTAGAGTGATATGGAAGCATGATAATCCAAATTGAGGATGAGAAAAAATTATTGTCTGCGTTAATTGACAGTTTCTATTTTTCATTTTTTATTTTACAGAATAAATTCTACTTGCGTTAACAGAAGACATTTTCGAGGCTGTTACTTTTATAAGTCTCCAGGGACTCACTGAAGTGACACATTAATCACTGAATTACCTTGTGTCGTGGACGGGGTATCCGAGGCAACCTGAAAGGAATTTTCTTCGCCAGGCGACGCTCCATCTGCGCGTAGCAGAAACATGCCACTATGAGAGCCAAGAGAAGAAGTCCAAGCTTCGCCTTAAAAAGAGACCAGAGACAAAGTTCAGCTCACTTTGATTAAACACAGACTTTTGTGTAAAAAAGAAAAATGTGAATATATCAACATTTTTAATGCAATTGCATGAAATAAAAAACAAAAATCGGTAGTTTTGCACGAGTGTGAAAAATTTCCCAATGTAGAATTTGCGATGTTCATGTTAGTTAATAAAGGATGCTTGGTTTGAAGTAACTTCTGTGTGATCTGTGCTTGAAACATCAAAAGGTTCCTGAAATATCACTAATGTGCAGGGTTGCCAGGTTTTCAAAACTAACCCAATCGTATTTTGGGTCCTCTGGTAAAATTAGCATGCCTGGAGGCAAATATCATGTTATTTGGGTCACTTGAAAAAAACAACTCACGGCAGCTATGTTAAAATAGCCCAATTCCTCAGGCAAACCACAGACTTGGCAACCCTGCTAATGTGACAGCACCTTTAGACAGAACTCCAGAATATGACTAAGCTCCTTACTAAAGTGAGTCAAAAAGCATTTGACAACAGTTCAATGTGTTCGATTAGATCTTAATAGTTTCTGTACTCAATAACAATGTGATGTCAAATTCACAAACTAAAAACCTTGTTCATTAGGTTTATTTTATCAAGTTAAAGTGCAGCCACATTAGCAAAATTTAAAGTTAAAGTGTACTGATATATATAAAGCACAAATATAAAGGGCCAATTCAAACCAAACATCTGTCTGATGGCCAGAGTCACAATTGTGTCACGTGAGTTCCAACTAAAATGACTGGAAAGCCTTAAAGAGGGATTAATCAGGCACCCTTGGTCAAAAAAAAGTCACAAAATCACTTGTTTAAATCATTCATTAATTTAAGTCATTATTGAGCTCACAACTGACTCCATTAACTTACATTACTGTATTTGCTTAATCATTCTTGTGTGAATATTTAATTAAAGGTTCATATTCAAAACACAGTTCTGAAAGTGTGTGTGTGTGTGTGTGTAAAGTTACTGTCTCTCAAAAAAAAAAAAAAAAAATCTAAATCATTGAAACTAATCATATTAAGATTTAAATGAAATCGACCAATCACCACATCAATTCACTGCCATTATAAAGCTTGTAAGAGCAATTTTTAATATACCTCAAATTGTATTTGTCTGAAGGAAAGTCTTATACATGTAGGATGGGTGGTGTCCTTTACAGTAAATGCAAAGTATGCAGTCAAAACCTACAAAAAATAAAGGCTTTACCCGCATAGGCAATGTAGACCAAAGATAGACGATGAAGATTGCAATGGCCTGCCACCAGTGATAGATGGTATAAACAAAGTCTAGTCGCTCCTTGTCTTCATACAGCATCCCCAGCAGAGCTACACACAACAATGTTATGTTATATCAATGATGTTAGTGCATTAATAAATTGAAATGGGTGTAAGCTTAAAGTAATAGTTCACCCAAAAATGAGAATTCGGTCGTCATATTCTATATTTAGAAGAAAGTTTGTAACCAGACTGTTTTGGGTCACCATTGACTTCCGTGGTAGTAAGTCATTGGTGACCAAAACAGCCTGGTCACAAACTTTCTTTAAAATATCTTCCTTTGTGTTCAGCAGAACATAGAAATGCATACAGATTTAGAACTACACGAGGGTGAGTAAATAATGACCACATTTTCATTTTTGGATGAACTATTCCTTATAACGTGGAAATGGCACTTGTACTCACTGCTCAGTCCAGTCTTGTTGAGCGCAGTGCCCAGACCCCAGAGAGCAGTGAGCACCAACAGATACGGAAGAGAGCTAGGCTCTCGTGGTTGAGGCGACCAGCACATAAGGGCTATAATTAGCACAAAGTGCATGAAGGCGCCCACCAGAAGAATAATCGGCCTGGGCAAGCGCAGCAGCGTCAGGGACAGGCCCGAACAGATGGAGGATGACAAACCATATACCATAACTAACAACCACAGCTTCTCCATCCCAACTGCACACACTCCATATGACTGAGAAAGACGGAGAAAATCTGTTTAGGTAATGAGCGATTGCATGCTGTTCCTTTAATAGCTTAATTAACCTAAATAGCAGGCAAATTGGTTAACTTGCAGTGTCTTCGTAGGTGCTTAATATTGTAGAAGAGCAAGCAAAAACCGACTTGATAAGCTTAAAAATGCTGATACTGTGTGACTTTTGGTATTCAATTTTTACCAGTGTATTTCAGCTATGTTTTCCTCACCAGTATGAGTCCCTGGACGGCGAAGAGCACTTCAAAGCCAGAGTAGACGAAGAAGGGACAGAGCAGACGGAGACGGTAGTCTCGTAAGTGCTTGAAGGGCAGCTGGAAGATGTTCCCCCAGCCGATGCTGCGGAGGTCAATCTCCTCGGTGGGCCGATATGCAGCTCCACACAACACCAGGAACTGTCAGGGAACATTGGCAGCACACTGTTAAAAGGGGAAGTTCACAAGATGAAAATTCTTGTTTAAAGTGGAGCATGAAAGGTGCAGCTTGATGGATTATGAGCAGTTCATACCCTTGCGCACTACGTGATAAAAAAACATGATAACGTTGTGTGAGGAAATCAAACCAGAGCGCAAAGATCTGTTTTTTTTCTTTTTTTGAATGACGTAAAACATTATTAATTTAAAACTTAACTGACGTTTTATGCAGTATGGGGATTACTAAATATTTTAATAGTCAGCAAACTGAGCCAAATTTTCTTCTTCCACACAACTTGTGTTTTGTATATATAAAATATATTTCTTATATTTTATATAAGCGGCTTGAAAACGTAAAGAGTGTGTTAAAAAAAATAGACATCAAACCTTCTGTGATTCAGTTTGACAGTAATCGAATGTCAATATATTTATTCCCATTACATGTAAAATGCATTGTATGGACCACTTCATGGTATTTTTATGGTACTTTTTGTCATTTTGGAGCTTGATAGTCATTCACGTTCAATCACTTATATAGACATGATTTTTCAAAAAGAAAAAGACACTCATTATTTTAATGTGTCTTTGTTACCACGTAATTACACAAATATGTACTGAGTAATATCAAATAACAACATGTACTTCTACTAATTGCTTGTAATTATATATAATTTACTGTTATTTTACTGTAGTAAATACATGTACATGTATAAAGTGTTCAAAGGTCTAATGGATTCAGAATAGCATGAGGCTACATAAAAGATTTCTGGGTGAAATATTCACTTGTTTAATTATCACTTGAACACAAAACAATCCTACTTTGACTCAGTATGAAACATATATGTGAAAAGACTATCAAGGTCAAATTGCTGTTGACTACAGACTGATCTAATCCTATTTTTCAAGATGGTGTGGAGGATAGAGACGTCAAAGTGATGATGATGATGACAGTCTTACGATTAGCATGGCGAGGAAGGCTGCCCCCATGAGCACACTCTCCACCTCGATAAGCAGCAGAGAGCGAGGCAAGCTGAGCAAAACTGTCTTATTTAAATTCTCTATCACCCCTTTCCCGGAGGCTCCTGAGAGAGAGAGAGAAGATAAGATGAAATGAAAAAATAATGCTTTGTACAAGACTGCAGGACTGTTTTATATTAGATTTTAGGTCTGGGTGCCTACATTTATTAAAGGCTCAAGACTTCAAACTGCTTCTTTCTCAGCTTGTACAGTGTTTTTCCCTACACAATATGGCAAGTGCGTGACTTTCCATGTTAAACAGTGCTGCTGGTGATTTGGTGTGATTGGCTGTTTTGCAATTTCAAATACTGATTTAAAAAAAAAAAACCTCTTATCATCATCTCTGCTGAGTGCTAAGAAGAGCCAGACACAGCAGAGCCCTGAAGAGCAGATGTGCTGACGCCCCCGGTTTGCAGGAAGTCAGAAGTGTGAAGTTTCTAATTGGCAGATGACTGAATTTTTTAAACGGTAAATATTCTTGACACGTTTGATTTTACTTCACAAGCTATCTTCTCATTATTAACACATGAAACTGCCATGCCTTCAAGATGATTTTAATCCTGTTTTCTAAAACTATTTTCTTTGGCGTTAAATGAAGTTAATTGAGGGACATTTCTTTTTGGTGTAATTAAGTAAATGTAGTGGAAGTAATGATTTAAATATTTGGACATACTACATATGTATAATATATACATTTAAATTCATTTGAATAAACACACAAACCAAGTAGCACCTACAAATATTATTCTAGAGAACTAACTTCACTTTTCAGAAGTTTGTTATTTTTTCCTTATGAACATGATTCACTAATATTTGACAACCCCCCCCAAAAATAACCTAAATATGTTTTGTCTTAATTATGAACCATCCATATATTGTTCTCAGTGCTGTCAAATGATGTGTGTGTGTGTGTGTATACTCTCTATACATGTAAATATTTCCTAAATATATACTAGCATGTCTGTATTCATATATACACAATGAATACACACAGTACACATATATTATGTACAGTACAGTATCTTGTGAGTAGTTAGGTGCTGAATGGCTAATATTAAGGGTAATGTGACCTAGCTAATCCCTTCAATTGAAAAAAAATCTAATGTTTACTATTATTATTATTATTATTATAAGTGGTATATTTGTCCATTTTAAGTAAAGTAACATAAGTAAAATGGCAAGATATGAAACTTTTATAACTATGAGAAATATAATTAGATTTTTTTTAATTGCATTTTGAATAAACAATTGCATGAGGAAATCTTACAGACAAGAATTTGAATCCCATACTGATATTGTTCTTCTTCTGCCACTGAGTTACTCATTTTCCCGGCAAGTCTGTTTGGTATTCAAGCAACAGCTGTTGAGGTGTTACATTGTTTTTCCACAGTGTCAATTTCTGCTTTTATGTCTTGTTGCTCCCTTATAAATATATATACTTTTGTATACCTTATATTTAATGTGGTAGTTTTTATGTTATAGGTGTTATAAGTGAATATCTATTAAAGTCTCTCCAGTGTGCACAGCAAGCACTTCAGTTTTGAAAGACTTAAGCACTTCATACTCACAAATCTGTTTTTTGTGACTATTCTTAGTCCTACGTTATGCATCAAGCATGTGAAAACTTCACAACAATATTTGCAAATATCATACTGAGCATACTCAATCAAAATGACACGAGCCTTTAAAATGTAAGTGTATATAGCTAAAAAGAGGACAACATCGAGAGAGGATTTTACCGCACTGTGTGACTTTGTAGAGAGTGTGTTGGTAATTATTCAGATATTTATTGAGGAACAGCACCATGGGGAACTCAGCAAATACGAAACTCAGCTGCAAAGAGAGAAGAGAGACAGAGTGAATGCTATAAATAGCTGCATATTAATGCTCAAACCCACATATGCAGCCGGCATCTGACACACACACACACGCAGCTGTGAACACATAGCAATACTTCAGGGGAAAACACAACTAATCAAAGGTTAACTATTACTGAATTGCCACAACTTACGTTTTAGTGTAATTGTGTCTTAAACTGAGCATTTTAACTTACATGGAAAACCATGTAGAAGACGGACTGGAAAATGATGATGTAAGAATGGAAGGCTCCTTTGGGGGGCTTCTTCTGCTCCTGGACATGTTCGTCCTTATAGTTCACATACTCATAATACTGCTGGGCCATTCTGATAACCACACAAAATAAAGAGGAGGGAGTGGGTGGGCAGTTAGTTAACTGTGCTTGTGCTAAGGCAATGCGAGGCAGTATAATAACTGAGAACTGCTAAATGTGTAATCTGAAAAATAATGACTAGGCATGTTTCGCTGTTTACCAACTCACAGTGCTGATTGGTTGATGTTCCAGCATTGGAAATCATCCTAAAAATGACTTACTTATAGTTTTGGTAAAACTTAAGAATAGGTAACACTTGTTAACTATAAAGTATGACGTTTCCCCTTAATAAATTCTTAATTTGCTGCTTATTAATAGTTAGTAAGGTAGTTGTTAAGTTTAGGAATTGGGTAGGATTAGGGATGTAGAATAAGGCATTAATATGCGCTTAATTAACATTTATAAATGGCTAATATTCTAGTAATATGCATGCTAATAAGCAACTAATAGGTGTAACAGTGAAATAAAGTGTTATCATAGTTTTTTCAAAGGAACTGGTAATAATCAATATAGTACTGATAAATTGTGCATCATTGTTGCTTGTATTTTGCTATATTATCCTGAATATATTAGTTGGAAATTAATTAAATAGAATAAAATACTGTTAACTTCCAATTAAATAGCAATATGCTTAAAATGACTGATACATACATTGTTTAACAGTTTCTAAAATAAGACCAAAATTGTGAATACTACTACTACTACTACTACTACTACTACTATCTAAAATAACAGATTTTAATCTTAATATACTTAAAAATGTTATTATTTCCTGTGATTATTCCAGCATCACACGATTCTTCAGAAATCATTATTATTATTACCAATGACAAAAAGGATGTGCTGTTAATAAACATTTTTTTCAGGATTCTTTGATGAATATAAAGAATAGCATTTATTTAAAATACATATTTTGCATATTTGCTCAATACAAGCAAGTATGCATAAAAATGATCATGACTACATGCTTTAAATGGATCATGATTCAAATGATTAAACTGATTATTCTTTAAAAGCATGCATTTCTTCCTCTTCCTTATCGGGGTACCTTCAGCTTCTGAACATCCTCACCTGGTGATGTAGTTTCCCAGTGACGCCCAAAGAGGAACAATGACCACACCGATGGCCACAGCTGACGGTACAAGAGTGTAATATCGCTCCCAGTAATTGGTTGAAACAAAGAGAGCATAGATGCCTGATGCCAGGAACATCATCCACTTAGTGCCAAGAAATCTGAGAAAGATATGGAGAAAAACTATTCAACTGGAAAACTGGACTGTAATTACCGCCAGTCATTTTTAGTCAACACCACGGGTGTGAGAAGACCTTTGGTGCCATTAAGTGGACAGTAGAAGAGCTGCTAATAGCACACATACAAAGAAACAAACTAAATGAGCACTAAGGAAAAACGTAGGTTGCGTGAGCATTAGGAATCAAAAGAGAAATTCAAGGAAAAGACATAAACTCAACCTAATGAGCACCGGCGTGTAGAGCAGGCTGACAATAGGGGTCACATTGATGCCCATCAACATTTTGTTGTCGATATCCTCCAGCCCCAAGGTGCCATACTTGACCTCTCTATATGTCTCATCGTAGTGCAAAATTAACTGCATCTGTAACAGACCTAGAAAGAAACAGCTCACGATGAAACATGCACAACTCTCCCAAAACCTTCTTTTGTTTTTGGCATGTGACAAGACATCCCAGTTTTGTCAGCTGTTGCTCCATTTCACAGTCTCAGACCAAATGACACATCTTTGTGTGTGTGTGTGTGTGTGTGTGTGCATGCCAATGAACTTGCTAAAAATGGCCAGAAGAGTGAAGTATGTCATCCACAAAGCATGTCATATTCATTTGCACTGCAGACAGTGCATAATGAAGTCACACTGATACAACAGCGTGACATAAGAAGAGACCTACTCAGTGTTGTATTTAGAGTAAGATCTTTTTATAAAGCGGCATGCAGACTTTGAGGAGTATGAGGTCATCACTGGACTGAATCATGTAATGTGCCTGTGGTGTGTGATGCGCAATGGCTGACCCATGTAAACGCTGTAGACGATCATTCCTCCGCAACTGGCCCCCACCACGTTCTTCACTACACCCAGCCTCTTTCGTCTGTAGTACTTGCGCTCCTCCTCCTCCTCATCGTAGTCAGGATGTGGGCCGAGAAACTCCTCCACCTGTCACAGGAAGAAAGTCCTAAAAGTCTGAGACCGCATTGAAAATTCAAGATTGTTTTGGGTTTTTTTATATGTGGACATAAATCAAGTTTCAGGGTTTTAAAAAAATTGAAGAAAAATTAAGCACATTCATGACACTGACCATGTAATCTTCACCTTTTTTCTAATCTGCTTTTACTGGAGGTGTTATGCTTATAATATTATGCTGATAATATACAGTCTAGAGTTAATAAAAATGAAAAGAAAGACATTGTTATGCTCTTTATGCAGAGAGGACACACTAAAAATCAGTGATCAGTGACATTTGTAATGTTACAAGACAATATATAAAATATATTAAAAATATATTTGCATTATTAATTAATAGATTATTTGTTGCAATAGTCAACAGTACATTGTATGGGTCAAACTGATTAAGTAACCCGTGAAGTAATTTCCTACTGTAAATATATTATGCATTGCTAAGGACTTCATTTGGACAACTTTAAAGTCAATTTTCTCAATATTTAGATTTTTAAGCACCCTCAGATTGCAGATTTTCACATAGTTGTATCTCAGCCAAATATTGTCCTAATTTTGAAAAAAGAAAAGAGACCCTTGTGATGGGTTTTGCGGTCCAGGGTCACATTGAAATAGAAAATGTTATTTTTAAATTATAATGGTATTTCACACACACACACACACACACACAAAAACAGTTTCTCTCACTCTCTTTTTTTTCTCACAAATGCAGCCTTGGAGAATATACAATACTTGTATTAACCTGTTATAGTTCTTAAAAATGTTTAAAGAAAATATTGCAATAAACATAAAACAGACATTTGAACTTCACAGCACATCAGAATATTTAATTGGCAAATATAAATTCTGAATATTTAAAGGAAATATGTAACACATGTAAAGTTACGTGGGTCAGTATCACTATAAAGTGCCCTTTGTTGTCCCCATCACAATCATGGAGTTATTTTGGCCATTTTGTGTAATAATACTATTCTGGTTGGATACAAGTAATATAT
>JAUCMS010000001.1:16986800-17006280 GCA_032357445.1 Enteromius radiatus
AAGGTGTATTATTTAGAATGATAACACTGTCAGAAATATTTGCTTTCTGTATCCATTTGTCCCTGACAGGGTGGACACATCTTAAAAGAATAAACATGTGGTTTAACGAAAAACTTGAACAATGTCTTTAAGAAATTTTCATCTGTCAAAGGCACTCTATGGTGATATTGACTCACATCCGACTTCTGATGTCATATTAAATGTCCCCTAAACCAGTGTTTTTATAGACAAACCAAGTTCTGGAATCATACAATTATTACAGTGGTTAGTTATTTATTCTGTAGATTTTCTTAGTTAACAAAACGCTTTAAGTAATACTTAAAGTATATCCTAGCTTACACCGTAAGAAATATCCTAGCCCACACGCTGTAAGACTACTAATGCTGCTACCTGTCCCTGTATGTTTCCGTCAGGAGCGGGTAGCTGCACCGGATCCTGTCCATCAGCAGGGGGCGCTCCGTCCACCTCCGCCTCGCTGTACACGTTATCCTCGGTGATCACTGCTGCCATCTGCCGGCCGCGCTGCTCTCTCACCACCACGGTAATGCAGGAAGATCACTGCCAAAGATAAAAAAAAACAACTCTCACCATTTCAAACATAATACAAAACACAGTAAATCATTTGGCAGCAAAGGAGAAGGAGAAGAACAGAAAACTGTGGCGATTGTGAGCCTGTAATGTTGAATTCATTATTGCATAAACTTGCTCCTAGAGTTAGTAAAAACAAGGTTTGTGGGCGGAAGGTCTAATACAGGTGTACAAAATGACACTCGACTTTTTAAAAGCATTTATAGGTAATGTTGTATAGTAATGAAGTAATGAAGCGTGACGATCACGCAGGGCGAAGTAAACATTAAACATTAAGCATTAACTAAGAGCAAATATAACTCACCGACGTGTAAACGATGTACGTCGCTATAGTGACAAAAGCTGCAAAGTCGTTTAAACGACTAAAACCTAAAGCTAAGGAACTTCGGTCGAGCCTGTAATGAAAATTTCGCCTCATAAACAGTTGCATGTAGGTTTTATTAAGAAGGAAACGAAAGTTTTTCTAGTTCCCCATTTTCTTAAAGGAATAGCGTCTCGAAATGTGGGCTATTCACATATGACACAAGGCAGTTTGCCTATTTGCCTTCTCTTGCTCAATGTTTGTAAAATGAGCTTCATGAAGAGATAATAGCATTGCTATTAACACAGCAGAGTTACTAGTCACCTTCTTTTACACGTGATTGACTGCAGTCTCAGTTTAACATGCATTGAGAAAACCTGAAATAAAAGTGCTTTTGGAAATAGAACAGTTCCCATTATGAATGGTTACCCCCAATATTAAAACTTTGTTAATACTTACCCTCATGTTGTTCCAAAACTGTATGCTCTTGTCTTTTTCCATTAATAATCTTCAACCATCTGTTTTCCATACAAATATGGTGACAAAACCAAACAAGAAACATCTCACTGAAAACTAAGAATCTGTTACATAAGTGGTTCCTTAAGAAGATTAATTTAAGCTACTCTTATCCCTGGATTTTTTTGCATGGTGTCAGCACATTAAAATGGTCTCAGAGAAGCTGAGACTTTATATTCATCCTCTTTAAAAATGTCACCAAACTGAAATGAAATGAATAAAACCATGCTGGCACCATTTTATTAAAACACATTTTTATAAAATAACACAACACACTGTTTTTGCTTATTTAAAAGAAAGAGACAGAAGATAAACAGAATGGTAAACATTTTAATTCTATTGCGCAATAAGGTAGACTTCATAAGATGACTCAGAGAATATCAGAAATTACAATGACCAGTGTCAACATAAAAAAAGTCTCAAACGAGTTCACAAGGACACAATTTCACCATGATTCACAAATCTCCCTTCCTAAACAAACACTTTATTTCTGTGATGTTAATAATGTTCATGCCAACAAACTATCAATGACTCGTAGAGCATATATATCCCACCTCCTTCCAAAAGTCTTGATCTTTTAGTGGCATGTCAATCAGTGGATCAATATTTGTCACAATATTGTTCATATTCGTGTTATATTGTTTATATCCGTAGCCATGCTGCCCGATTTCCCCTTTTCCGATGTCCACAGTGCCCACAAACCCCATCCACAGGCCTTCAGCCCCACCCTTAAGAGTCTGTAGGGGTCTATCCAGTGCCTGCAGCGGCCTTCCTCATCACCTCCTCATCCTGAACAGAGAGCTCTGTGAGCTTCCGACCAAGTCTCTCATGCAAGTCCAAGTATTTGGCGACACAGCGGTCCAGACACACAGCTTCCCCCTTTGAAAGTTCTGCCTCCTTGTAATGAGGTGGAACACATTTCCTGTGGCACGCATTGGTCATTCTGCATGAGGAAAAAAGCACAGGACAAATGAGATCATACACATTTGGTTATCTATAATCCCATTCAAACACAGAAGTGTTCATTTTCATTAATGGCTCTAGTCTTTATTGACTGATGCTATTATTTTGTAGAGACCACATACCAGGTTTGCAACAATTAATCAACAACAAAAATTGCAAAAATAAAAACTGACAACAAATTAGATGGTTGATTAATCACATTTACAGAAACATCCAGAAAACAAGCAGTAATGCATAATGTAGTTCTATGGACAAAAATTTGTTTCCGTTTTTCTTTTTCAATTAAATTAAATTAATTTAAATGGAAATTGATGTGACATATAAATAAATTAACTATATATATAAATTTGGCTTTTCATCTGATTAATTGAGAAATAATCGACAGATTAATCCTCAGAATAAATATTGCTGTAGGCTACGTACCAGCAAAAAATGCAATGCATCGCATGCACTTTTAATTTAGACAAAAAATACAATTTAGGCCGTGCTACACACAGTACTTAGCATTTAACACAAACTATTATAAAAAAATTATTTTATAATTATTTATATAATAGTGATATTTATCACTATGCAAATCTAAGACGCTTACCTCAAGGGCACAGGCTGACAGTATGAGAGATTTTTTACTCAAATTGTTATATTATTATTATATATTGTTATATTCCAAATTATTGGTCTATGCTTTGACGAATTCCAGAAAAAAGTACATGATTCTAGCTGTACGATTACAGGATGAATTTACAGCTCGACGTAATACTAATAGCTTTACTGATAAAACGAAAAATACAAAAACGTTTCTGACAAGCGTTCTGACGACACAAGTGCGACAGTAGATGAAGTCACGTCACTTCACTTCACACAGTGTAGCAAAAGGTTTTGTCGTGTTGTAAATAATCGAATGCGATACTGAGCAAAGCCTGGCGTCTAACTTAAATAAAATATAATAACAGCGTTACAAAATGTGTAGCCTGTCGATATTCACCGATTGCAGTACTACGCTGCATCTAATTTACAATATACTACTCAAAAACGTTACCCACTACACAAATCAAGTATGTTAGATATCGAGAAGGTAAGTAATATGACAGAAAGCATGCTATTACACATTTGCAAAGAGAACCGTAGGCTTCATACCGGTTATACATGTCAGCCATCATTTCAACCTCCAGCTCCGCGGCGAGCTGCTGCGCTTTCATTGGGTCCATCTCTGCAAACGACCTTTCGGTTTACCCTCTCTAAAAACCCACCGGACAACGCGTGGGTCCCGTCTGACAAAGAGCTCTGACAGCTTGCTTAACCTTCAGTGAGCGCGCTTGACCGGAGGAAGTACGTTACCCACGTGGATCCTACCCATCCAGCAAATTGCTACTTCCGCTGACAATAAAGTTTTCTATACAAAACCACTAACGTTACTGTTTGCTTCGCTGCAGCTTCATTTCTAAATTTAAGTTATTCTTGAATTAAAGTATTTTCAGGGTAATGACTAAATTTAATGTTTTTTTTTTATCCTTAGTTTGACTATTATTTTATTTCGTTATTCTCGCATCTTCATAATTTTTTTTTCCCAATTCCTGACTTTCAGGTGGGATTGCTAAATACAGGGGAAAAAAAGAAATATAGAATTTATAATTTCTTTACACGCTATCAAAATCTCTAACTAATCTTTGTTATTATATTTTGCACTAATACACAGCCAGACTAAAACAATTGCACCAAACAGGTATTGTAATACATTTTAAATAAAGCACACATACAAAAGTGTAATATGAACTTATATAAATTGATTTTAATTTACATAATATTAATATGTAACTTTATACATGTATGAGACGATCCAAAATAAACTGAATTAATTTATAGGCTAATTCACATAATTAATGCAAAATTGACAAAAAAAAAAGAAAGAAAAATAATTCTTCTCCCCATTTGATATTAAACCCTGGGTTAAGAACTTGGCTCAAACATCTGCTATTGACTTCAAAACGCTGAACATGTATTCTCAACATGAACATAAAAATTTATTCCGTCTCATCTCCAGTGACATCTACCTCCTCGTCTTCAGTGGCAGTCAACTCATCCTCTTGCTCCATTTGACACTCAATAGCCAGTCTGACGAACTGTCTAGACGCCAGAAGTCCTAACGGATTTTCTGCAGCTTCATCCACAACATCTACTTCAATATCTTCATCGTCTCCTGATTCTGAACTGGACGTCACCATTGAGATATTCTCACGGCGCACTCTGGGGCTTTGAAAGTTTGACTGAAGCAACACTTCAGTCTGGATAAAAGGAGGATCTCTGCTTATTACATCTTCTGTGTTATTCGGTGTCAGAGCTATGAGGATTAAACAGAAATCAGGAATATGAATTATTAATAACAGAATTGTACAGAAAAGTGGAGTTAGAATGCTAGTTTAGCCATTTTACCTCTGTTTGATGGATCCTCTGCAATCCCAGCACTTACAATGTGTCCTTCACTCAATTGATCTTCCTCCAGGAGGTTCTGTTCATCAATCTTTCCAGCACTGTACTGTTCCCCCTCCTCGTTAATTTCATCATTATCATCCCACCCATTGGTGGTTTCCCAACACCTATCATCTAAAGAAAGCATAGCATTTTCCTCCACAAGCTCATTTGCCCCCAGGACTTCAGTTTCTTCTCCCTCCATAGTTTCTTCAATCACCTGAACCTCTTTGTTTCTACCTAAATCACCCTCTTTCTCCACACAATCAGCCACACGGCTAACATCCTGGGTATTAACACCATGTGCTGCCTGAACGTCTTTGTCCACGTCTGATGTCACCTCAAACAAAAACTCATTAGAAACCACATCAAGGTTTTGTCCATCTCTGAGACGTTCTGCTGGTGTACCATCAAGATTCATAGAGAAATTGATCTCCGTTCCCTCCATCACTGTCAGCTCATTGGTGGAAACATCACAGTCTTTCTCTGTGGGCGTCTTGGCACAATCAGCATCATCAGCCGGCATTATAATTTCCTTCATTATGCCCTCCTCAGCTGTTAACGGCACAGAAATTTGTTCATAAATGTCTTTTCCCATCTCGTTTTGGGAATCACTGATCGGTAACACACTTGAGTTCTCCTCAGTGGCAGTTTCTCCATCTTTTGACAGCGGTGACCATATTTGATGGTCAGATACCTCCCTGTCTTTTTTCTTATTCACCAGCAGAGACGTCTCTGCTTTTTTCTTACCACAAATGCCCTTACTGAGCACTTCACTGCTATTCATCATTAATTTACTATTCTCTTCTTCACTTTTCCCTCCTTGGAATTTTTGAAGGCTAAAAGATGCGTCTCGCAGGCTTGATGTTAGCGGCTGATCAATATTCAGAGAACTCCCACAAGCGAGACTTTCAACACTTGGAAGAGTCTGATGGAAAATGTGATCAATGATACTCGGTCCTCTTGCCTGAGCAGCATATTTGAAGTGAGCATTCAGCGATGTCGGTGCAAAATTGCTGTTAACATCTGCTTCTTCCATTTCTGTTGAGTCTTTCTCTTGCTGTGGACTTGGTTTATGGTTATTACTTTGCTCAATCTCACTGTTTTTCTTAGTTTTTTCCATTTCACAATCATCTTGTCCTGAAGTGGGCAATTTCTCTGCCCTGTTGCACAAGTGAGCTACAGCAGTGTTTGTTTTAGATCTAGGAGGTCTACCACGACGTTTTACAACACCAGTGACTTTTGGTTTAGGTAAAGCATCGTGTTGTTCACCGTCAGTGTTCAACAGAAGCATTTTCTTACTGATAGGTGAAGACATTTCTTTTTTTCTCTTCACACCTGCAGATGCTTTTCTTTTTGCATTTGTTATTCGGGCACTGACTCTACGTGCATTAGAAATTGATGGCATAACGTCTTCACAGTGGTGACCATCACCCTTTGATGTCCTCTGTTGAACCAGATCCTGGTTTTCTAGGTTTTGACACGTATTTTGAGTTGCAAGCCTCCGTCTTCTTGTCTTTCTCTGCTTTGGGTGCTCACTAGCATCTTTCACATCATGCTGAATGGTGTTTGAACTACTCCCACTCATGTAATCATCTTGTAAAAAGGAAGTCTTCAATTCTTGCTTTTCTGCAAGGTCAGGGCACGATCGATCTTGGCAGGCGACGAGGTCAGGCTCTGGGTAGGAGGAATTAATCATCGAGCTGAGAGGGAAGTCCAATTTCAGTGGTGACTCAGAAAGCCACAAGGGAAGGTTATGAGTTTCTAGGTCCTGTCTGTGTGGTGGTTCTTGTGCGGGAACATCGCTGTCTCCCTTATCTGATTCGAGGGGGGAAAGGCATCGCAGTAGTTTGAAATCTGGCCGGTTGTCCAGTATGCTGGTCATACTAAGACTTTGCATTTCACCTGTGGCCGGAGAAAGGTTAGTTGGGACAGCTGTGGCTTTTGGGGTTAAAAACAAATCTTCCAGGGAGGGAGGGGAGTCTCTTGCCCCAGCTGACAGATACTTATCTTTGTTCAAGATGTCCTGTCCAGGTAACTCAGTCATGAATGTAATGGATTGTTGCTGATTTTGAAAGCCTGAGAGGTCTAAAAAAACAAAAAACAAAGAGTAAAATCAGGAATAAAGTACTCTTTCAAAAACATGAGAAAGAAAGCTGGGATCACCACAACATGATGAATATACACACGCACGGTCCAAAAACCCATTTCATTTCAAGATCATGCTTTACCTTCATGTCTTCGTCCTGGTGACCCAACTGGTGCTGCTGTCTTGCTAACATCAGATCCCTTCATCTCTGGCTCACAGCTTTGCAGATAAACACAAGCACCTTGAGCAGAAGCATCGGCGGCCCTCTGCTGATCTTTTGGATCCTGAACAGGACCTAGCTGCTCTTGCTCATCCAGATTTCTGTCTACTGGCATCAATGGAAGGATGTTTAAATCCATCAACATATCATCCAACATCTTTGCAATACGTTCATCAGAGTCATCTGCTTGGGGAGGGCTTGAAGATAAAGTTAGAATTTCCAAAGGGGAAGAGACAAAAACATGGTGTGGAGTATGAAGACATTTATCTGAAGAGGCACGCATGGAAGAATTGGAGGGTGAAATAGTCAGGTCCGTCGGTGGAGTGAGAGTTCCAAGACTTTGACCAGGAGGTACACTAACTGGGCAGCTCTTTAGAAAGAAAAAGGAAAAAATACAATTATGAAATGAGCAAGACAAAATATTGAAAAGACAGTTTGCTATATATATATATTGAAATAACATTTTCAGCCAAATGTGTATGCTAAACAAAATAAAGCCCTCTATGACGTTTTTGAGGCATATTACAACGATTATGTCAACATACAATTTAATGATTTCTTTTTGTAATACAAACTTCATAATTATTCAACCCCTACTCAATATTTCTGTTTTAAGTTACTTATTTCTCTGTTTGGGTGCAATAAACATTGGAAGCCATTGGAAACTACAACAACCTTTGGCTTGATTAGCTACAAGAAGATTTCCAGGTCACTGAAAGTAGTAGAGACACACAATGTGTTACATCCGAAAAGCTTCAAAGGCATTGAAGAAAATGCATAATATCATCAAAGGTAATGGTCAGAGCAACTGAGAAAAACACTAATTTTACTGCCTTGCAAGAAGTCTTATAAGATATCTTAAAAAATGATGAGTAAAAGACGAACATGAAACAAGCACGATCTTCAAGTTGGGATATCTTGCTGAATACCTCTCTTGATCAAAAAGAATATAAGAGATTGACTTAAATGAACTAAATTAATTGGATGGACAGGTGGAGATCTGGAATAAATTTATTTATGAAGTGATTTAGATTTAAATCTCATTTAAAATGTCTGATGGAATTTAAAAGGAAGATATATCAGTGATCTAGAAGTTCTTTTACACAAGGAATGGGGCATTTAGGGGCAGTGTTTCTTCCAGGTGATTAAAAATAAAACAATTCTCTACTAAATTAACTGTTGGGGTTGTATAATTATGTGCATACATGTTTAGAGACACTTTTATTTATTTTTATGTCCTAAGAATCACTCAAATGTGTATTAATCATTTTCCTATAATAGTTTAGTGATGCCATGGTTGAACCTTTTCCATAATTTTTTGTTCATAGCAGCAGAATATCTTCTTACAGGTCAAGAGGGTTGAATAATTTAAATGCAACTGCATGCATCTTGGGAGAAAATTATATATATATATGAAATTCTGAATTTCAGGATGTGCATAGATTATATATTTTAATATAAACTATGCTTTATTTGTCTAAATTGTGTACTAAATTCAGATATAAAGATTAATCCTTACCGGAGTTTGAAGTGTGCACTCTTTCATTTCTTCTGGGTTCTTCTCGCTCTCACTTTGGACAGAAACAAGAAGGTTGCTCTCCCAGCAAGCCCCGCTCCTCCTTAGTTTTATTCTAACTTTAAGCTGGTCCAACTTGGCCTCCTTTTGTTCAGCAGTAGCATTTTTTTGCACTTTATCTGCCTCTAAAAGTTTCTGGAAGTTTTTGCCTGAAACATGCATTTGTTGCCTAGTTAATCTTTTGAATTGGCTTTTTCTCTTTGCCATTTTCCACCTCTTCTTAGCCTTTGTTCTGTGATGATTTATTACAGATGCTTCTGTCACAACAGCGAGGGAAGGAACAGTGACATTAGTGGTCCAATTAAAACCTGCAGCAGGACTAGGTTCATCAAGTAATGACAATGAGGACAAATCAGCTTCCAATAAGCCACAAGCTTGCACTGGAAGAGTACTGCTCTGTATCCTTAATGGCTCAGACACCATTTCCCTTTCCTGGCTACTCACATCTTCTGTCTGTACACCAATCTCTCTCCAGTGTCTCACAACATCCTCAACTCCTCTTTCCACGCACACTCTCTTCTTTTCAAGAAGGTTTTTAAGTCCAAGTCTGAAAGCAGCAGCCATTACCTCCTCATGTTCGCTCTGACTCTTGATTTCCATTTCCCCCGTGTACAGGAACTTAACTAGTTTTAGTAAGGCACGAGATCCTACAGCCTCAAGGCTCAGAAGCCTGTTCTGCCCTGCCTGTGGAGCAGGGGAAGTGGACAGAACTCTTGAAAGGGCAGGACTTAGAGCAGCTAACACACAACTGTGAGCTGGAACACAGACACCTGAAGAGTGGAAAAGATTTTGTATTATTATTATTATTATTATTATAAGAAAAGCATGGGGGGGGGGTCTTACATTTGCCTGTAATGTCAAATACAACATTACAGGCAAATGAAAAAAAAGGGAAAATATTAGGTAAAATAACTGTTCAGAAACCAATTGAATTTTCCAATTCTTAAAATGTCAATTTTAAAACTATTTCAAATGACAAAAATGTTTGGAACTTTTATTAATGTTGCATCAGAAGCATTCAAACACTACAAAAAATTGTTTGTATAAAAAAAGAAGAAGAAAAAAATTGGTGTAATGAATGAACTGCTTGAGTGTGAAAAAATAAGTTAGTCTATAAAGTTAATTTAAAACATAATTTTGTTTTTTATATCTATGGCCATTGACTGCTAATTTAGGTATATGATACCATAAATCATAGCAATGACTTAATCAATGTCTTTATATTATTTGTTAACAGGCTGCTGGTTATAAAGTTGATCGTTTTTCCAACGACAGAGACCCAGAGCTAACTATCTCCATCGCAGCAGATCTTTGATCTATCTCTTACCGTCTGTCTGCAGAAGTGTGTCACAGAGGATGCTTCCCTGCTGCTGCTTCTGAAGCTCACCAAGCAGGAATATTGCAAAGTCAGGATGCTGATACTGCCACATGCTGGTAGCAACTTCAGAATAAACACATTCAGAAACTTCAAAACAAAAGTTATGTCAACGACCCAGAAATTACAGCTTTTTTCAATTCTGTAAGATACGATTTACTTACTTTGTGTTATCCGTTCAGATTCAACTGCTAATATCACCTGTGTTTACATATATATTTTTAGATAACTTAAGGTAAGACGGATGGACCGGTGTATGAACGTCAGGTAATTTGTGATCTCAGGTCAATGTCTTCATGTTCTTTGGCACTAAATAACTAAGAAATGCGAGATCAGCCATACTCTCAACCGAGCCTGATATCGCAAGGATTCATCTGGTAAGTTATTAACACTGCCATCAAATCCATCTTGTGTTCAACCGCCAAGTGCACGTTGTTCATCAAACTTGCAACATCATAATCCAATAGAGACAAATCATTTTACATACGCAAACACAGGTGATCTGTAGGACACGTGAGCCGCTGCATCACATATCATCTCAAATCAAGCGACTCTTCCAGCTCCACTCACCATCTAGAAGCGTGCATGCTTTTCAGTGACGTGAAAAGATTCATTCACTGGTTCGTTCAGTGGACCCACCTGCAACGTTCCGCCAGTAGATGGCGCTATGAGTGAGCATTTTAAAAGAATTTGTTGAATTGTTCGATTCGTTAAAAACAGTTTCATGACTTTGTTTTACTTGTGCAACTGCAATCTGACGAATATTAATAAAATGAGACATCTTCTAAACTAAGAAAACAAATTAGACTACCTGATATTTCCGCAACTGCGTTCATTGATTTAAAATCTCTCTTTAATGTAGTTTCATTCAAATGAGAAAATGTAGGTTTGTATCAGTGGTTCTGAGCAATATTATATTTATAAAATATCATAGCCATTTTTCTCTATGTCTTGAAAAAGATAATGTGATGAGTTAATGTGATGTCTACACCTAGAAATGTCATGTAACCTAATTACTAAAATCTCTGGGCAGACGAATGTAAACGCTTTGGTAAAATGGGATAGATTGCGGTGGTCTAATTACTTTCAATTTAAAATTACAACTACCGTTTAGACTAGTTTGTACATTTTTTTATTTTTTTTAAGTGAAAAAATCTGGTTAGGTTGAATCAATATAATGCTACCATGTGCATGAAACATTTCTCAGTAAGCAGCTAGGCTGTGTATATGGTGAAATATTACATTTCTCAATTACTTCTTTAAGCTTTTATTCTAAAAATGAAGAATACTAATCAAATTAAATGTATTAAAACACTGAACCACACAAAAATTCACCGTCAGAGCATTGGAAAAAGATCATTCTTTTATTAAAAAAAAACAAAACCAAAAAAAAACAAAAAACAGTATTGCTAAGTTACATGTTCAATCCATGAGAGAAAGGTGCAACGTTTAAGACCAAAGGTAAAGTGTTGAAATATAGGAATTATGAATCAAGATCCACATGTTAGTGTTGCAGAAACATGTCAACTGACAGCACATGACAAAGAATTTTTCCTTTCGTCTTTAATTAAAAGATATAAACCGTAAATGCATTTATTTAAAAAATAAAACTGATTGCATATGCATTCACCCACAACACCCCCCCAAAAAAAACTAAATCAGCCCCAATCATAAAATATAGAAAAGAAAGCAACAGGAAAAAAAAAAAAAAAAGAAAAAATAATTAGAATTAACAAATATTCTCTGGTATATATAGTTAAATGTGCTTTTATTTCATCTATCTTATTTTCTCCTCAAGCTAGAATCAAAATCTGTCTAAATCCTGCCCGAAAGAGATGCAATTTTCTGTAATTAAAAGATTCATTTATCTGTCTCCCTCAACACTGAACAATCGATTGATTCCTCGAACTTGTGAACAGCCTCCTGTATCAGGACTCGGACTTCTGGCTCACATCCATTTAGCCAACAGCCAGCCTTTCCTTTGCCGACTCTAGCGTCTCGAAGGACTGGACTGCGGATTGGCAGACAGGGAATTTAAAAAGGCATTGGGGGGGGAAAAGTATTTAAAAAAACAGAACAAAAACAAACATCCATTACCCCTAGTGCTAAAGTTTCCATTCAGTAAATATCTACAACAGACTTACTGTGCATTTTTAATTATGCAGTCTAAGAAACAAGCACTGTACTTATGGATCTCAGAGGAAACGAAAAAAAAAAAAAAAAAAAAAAAAAAAAAAAAAAGCATATACATCCTCAAATGTACACTCGTTCACTCTCTACACAGACAGGCACTGAAACCAAGAGGCAGAAGGGTGGCCAAATGTCCCCATTCACCGCTCGTCACAAACACTCAAACGACGCGCTGAGCAAGCGAGGCACTCCAAGTATGCCGAGTGGATTTGTGACATGCGGTCATATTTACACATTCATTTATATTCAGACACGTCGAAGACCAGGGCTACAATTTGTCTCAGAGTTAAAGGCTTTTTACCATCTTCTCTTTTGTGGCTATTTAATTCTACTTCTTGAAGAGCGAGAAACTTTTGAGTTCCCACACAGAAGCTAATTGTTGTCAGAGACGATTTTAAAAGACAAAATGGGGGGGGGGGGGCAAAACAGCTTTCCCACTCTGGGTATGAACAGCTGTATGAATAAAACTGTACTCACCTACCACTAAAACTGTCTTGAATGCTACTGGTTTTTAAAAACAAAACAAAAAAAATCTCCCAATCAGATATTCCTCTGCCTCTTTTGTAATGATTCATCAACACGTTCACTTCCTAGAGACCGAACACTCCACGAGACCATCCACAAAAACTACAGATGGATAACTTAAGGGAAATTGGTGGTCATCTAGTGCTTTCAGATATCGACAACATAGGCCTCATGCCTGTTGCAATGCATCAACAAGACACAAAACTTACTGAAAAAAAATCTATATATACATTATTTTCTGCAGGCCGCATATGACTGATGCAATTTGGCATTATCTTTTCATCAATGTGAACCACAAAGCAGGATGAAGCCAAAAAAAATAATAATAAAAACACCAACGCCATACTATATACTAGTGTTCTAATAGATGCATAAGCAAAAAATAAAAAAAGGAAATGATTTATAAAGCTGGAGATGTGACTAAATAGAGCTTGTAGTCCCTAGTGTTTCCATTATTTGACATAAAAAGAGTCCGTTTGAAGTAGTGGCTGTTCTCAAATCACATTGAGAGTGACAACATGAGAATGATGAAAACTACAGAAGGGTCGTTGCAATTAGTGGCTATGGTCCCGTAAGTGATGAGATCAGAGGCTCAGCAGGGACAGTAGGCAGGAGGAGGAAACTCACGGCGGGTGATGCACACGATCAGTTTTTCTGTGGACAGAAACAGGATGAGATGTCGTGAAGGTCAGACGTGGTACTCGATTGCATTAGGTTTGCTAATAACAAAGGAAAATGATTCAGTAATGCGTCATCAAAGAGCTGCGATGGGAATTTGTGTCCATTACACAAAATTCGCATCACCCGTTCTGTGTGGCAAAGTGATGACGGATACAACCACTGAAACGTCAGTCATGTGACCAAAGTGGACACATGAGAGGAAGAGATCAGTGTTGGGGAGTAACTAACAGAAAAGGAGTAACACTGCTAATTGAACCTGGCACTGGCTGAGCTGTAATGTAATATTATAATTAATAATGTAATGTATTAATTTAATAAAGCGTACACTGTTTTTGCGGTGAAGTATTGAGTTTGTTAACATTTTAAGCTGTCTCCTATTTGATATCCTTGGTTTTGCACCAGATTAATTAGAGTTCCAATGAAAAATCTAATAATACAACATTAAAAAAATATATATTTTCTGTTAAATATTGTCTATTCAGTTATTCATATTCTTCTTTTAGTTGTTCACTGTAAATTAATTTAATTAAAGCATATTAATATTAGCAAAAAAAGATTATTATTATTTAAAGCCTAGTTGACATCCTTGTTTTTGCACCAGATAAATCTGGCTCCAAAAAAAAAAAAAAAAAAGTAGTGAATTTAGTCCATTTACCTCAATTTCAGTTAAATATTTCACTGCAGTAAAAGACAGTGGCAGTGCGGTCAAACTGATTTTATTTCTACATATATACTTAATTAGTGCTGTCAAACAATTAATAGTGATTAATAGCATCCAAAATAAAAGCATTTCTTTTCATTTGTATGTGTTATTATTATAACTTATCAAATATACACACACATACAGTCACTATCTTTTTTTTTTTTTTTTTAATGTGAATTGACTTTTCAGTTTCAGCATTTTTGTACAACGGTCTTTCTATTCGAGATATCTTTGGCCAGTTGTAAAAGTATGCAAGTAGCTTGAGTACATTTCAGCAGCGGTAGCTTAATTCAACAGCAGTGAAACTACAGCTTCCCAACTAAAAGCTACACCGAATTTCAAAAAGCTTCCCCAACACTGGACGAGATTTACAGAAATTAGTCAAATCCATTTCAACTCAAGTACAGAATAACAAAATACAGTTAATGAGGGTTAGAACCACAGATACACTGAGCAGCACACAAACACTTAAATATCCACATGAAGGCCATGCAGAAGGTGGACACACATACCATGCGTGCTCATGCACTGAGTGGGGGGGAGGGGGAGTGGCCTAACCATCATAAGAGTCCAACAGAGGCAAAGAGCCCCGCCTCTCCCCATACATTCCTCCCTGAGAGAAAAAGAGAGCGCGAGAGGGAGAGAGAGAGAAAAGAGAGGGATAAAAGAAAGGGAAAGGCATTGAAGAAGTGAGTGATAATAGAAAGAGAGGGGCATGTGAGAGAGTTAGTCAAGGTGAGAACCCCTCTTGGTATTATTAGTGAAATCACAGTAGGTTAATAAGTCTCAGGGTGTGTCGTGTGTGGGTTGTGAGATGTCTGGTGTGCTGAATTGCTTGTGAGGGAGGTTTAGCATGTTTGTTGTGTGTAACTGCACAGGAGCGGATGTCCCTTGCAGGTGTGTGTTACCTGAGGTGCCTCTCTGTCAGAGCGATCAAGAGTGTCATCTAAAGTGTTTCTCCTTCCTCTCTGGTCTAGCGTAGAGTAGGCGTCTGGCACCACAGATAAAAAGCATTTTTGTTACTGATCTCTCTCTCTCTCATAAACAGAGTTTGGGGATTTTTTTTCCCCCAAGAAAGTGATACTTAGGACTGGAGTAATGATGCTGAAAATTCAGCTTTAAATTGCATTTTAATATAATATTTTAATAATATTTTTCATATGCGCTTTCAAATTAAACATTATACAATTTTATGTATAAAAGCAAAAAGGTCCAAATGAAAATTAAAAAAAAAATAACCCCACCACTGGAAAATGGGGCTAAATGTTAATTTTAGACTTGTGTATAAGCATAAACTATGAGAATAAAGTATGTTCTTTTTTTGTTTACCTGGTCCCATGTCATTTAGAGGAATCATGTCTCTGTCCTGTTTGCCCCCTAACAAAGAGACCCAAACAAATTCAGATCACAGAAACACTGAGGTGTATCCTGCATGTCCACTAGAGTACACTAGAGTATTCAGCAAGAAAGTGTTGTGTCTTACCCCTGTCTATTAGCGGCAGGGTGCTGTCCTCATATCCTCCGTTGCTGCGGGTGGTGTTAGGAGGGTTAAGGTTCACCATGAAGTCTGTTTTCTTCCAGCCGTCCTTCTCCAGTGTGCGGCGGAGCTCTTTGAAGCCCCACACAATCTGCAGCACCAGCCCAGCGCCACGTACCTCCCGATCTGAACGGTTACTATACGGGTAAACAGATTAGAAGTTAAATACTTGTTCCTCTTCCAGGTTTCTCCAATGTGACTGAAAATTTATATGTACCTGTCTTTGTTAATGAGAACCAGTCTCTCAATGCCCTGGGAGCTGCGCAGGTTTTTGGCCGCATCCACGCTGGAGCCGACCACCTCCGTCATAGTGCTGAGAACAGACACCACCGTCTCTTCTGAGAGCGCTCGCGCAGGCTGACTCTGACCACCGCCTGGCAGATTAGCCACCAAGTTAGGCACTGCATGCTTCCCTGCACAGAGAGGGTAAAATACACTGGGATTCATTCTTTGGGCATAATATTTTGATGGGAATGACGCTGAATGGACACAGATACAGCCAGACAGGTTTGGTTTGCTCACGTACCTAGAAGCTCACGGTTGCGAGCATCAATGGCCAGGTTTCTCAAAGCTCCAGACATGGCTCTGACCACACGGTCGTTCCCATGAGATAACAGCTCAGTCATCATCGGCAGTCCATGCTCCTGTCTAACCACTGCTCTGATGTACCGCCCATACTGAAAAGATAATGACAGAAACAAAATTATGAAACAGTAAGATCTTTCCTCCTACAGAACCTAATCAAACAAACATTATAGCTGGAGTCTGTAACTTGTGTGTTCAAAATATACAACATTTATATAACAAGCGATTACATCATGAATCCATTTTCCATACAGTGGAATGATGCACCTATAGTACGTGTTGATACACCAATAATAAGTTCTTTATTTGGATTATTTATACAGGTTCAGATATGTACCGCTGCAGAGTAGCCCAGTACTTGTATGATTTGTCAGACATAAACAGAGTTTATGTTCTTCTGCAAGAAGCATGCAGCTCGGTTTATTAACCACTATTATGATTATGATAGACAAGTATTTAATAAAAACTTTTTTTTTATATCTTCAGTATTGAGGTCAAATCATTTTTGCAGCTCAGTGTCCATATATGATTGCAATTCTGGATTAAAAAGTTGCACTAGGTTTTTCATAGTAAATCAGGATCTTAATAAAAATATGGCCCCTTCGGTGATGAATGAGCGTACTACGCTCTGGACTGCAATAGCAGTATCATATCTTCACACAAAACTGCATCAGAGTGAGTATTACTCACTGTCCAGCGGCCTGCACACAGGTTCTGCACGGCCCCAGCCGCAGCTTCCAGAACTGAGGGGTTCTTGCTCTCTTTCAGGAGAGAAGTGTAGACACGCACCACCTCTGGCTGGAAAAGCAACTCATAACCTACAAAACACAACCATTACATTGTATTTTATTATTAGTCAACTACAATACGAGGCAAAACTAAACCAAGTGTAAGCATTCAGAGTGAAACAAGACCGTCATTGTACCTTTGGCTGGTGTGGTTCTCTTTGGAATGTCAATGGTATCTGAAGTTCCATCATCCTCTTTTTTTCCTGAACAAACCAGATGGCATGAGCAACCAGTGAAAAAAATGACACATGAAGTTGCACTGAAATCTTATCTGCGGTTTAATGGTAGTGACGTAATTTGTGACTGAAGAAAACCTTTTAAGATTTAAGAAGGGGATTTTCTTAGACAAAGACTTTCTTCAAACGCAGTTGTGACAGAGGCTATATTTATTCCCTGAGGAAAACCCCATGTGTTTAAATGACCGATTACTTAAAGCCCCAAAATAGCTCAAGCAAAATCAAATAAACTGGTGTGATGTTATTTCGAATAAAATCAGCCCAAAATAAAAGTTCATTGAAGAGTTTGAAACAGCTTGCTAAAGCAAATTTTACATTAGAAAGTTCACTACAACGACTGTGAACACCCGTTGAGTATTTACTGTTAAAGAAAAACTTTGCCACAAGTATATCGGGGCATTTAAAATAGGCCTTTCACAGTAGTATATGACTTTATAGAGGTGACAAAGTGCAAGTTTAAAAGAATCAGACAATTATCTTTTAAAATGTCTATAAGATTAAAGATTAACAGTGGTTTAGGTTTAAAAGGAATGGATTTATCAGAAATGCTGTGTTCTGGCACCCTCTGGTGGTTACTAATGAAAGGTTACAAGTATAGAAAGCATTTTTACACACCAGTCTCACACTAAACATTGGTTTTTGAGAACGTTTTCCCAGTTTAAGAACTGATTTGTGAATGTATGCTAAAATTTCTTCGCCCATGATAGTCCGGATGCTTACTAGGCTTAAAAACGAGCCCTAGAGTTTAGTGTTCAGTGACATAATCTGATACTTGTTAATGATTTCACATCTACTTCCTTCAAATCAATAAAAACCTTATTTGTGTGACTGGTAAAGTAAGAATGCATTTTAAGAGGACCAAAGTAGTGCAGCTCATAAAACGAATGTGAAGTGGGATCATTCAAACTTTCCCCAAAAACATTACTCAAGATTCCCACTTCAAATCCATTTTCTTTAACCTATAGCAGTGTTAATAATGGGTTACAATGAAAGCAAAGCAAAGCCTTTTTACTTCAAAAAAAGAAAAGAATAGAAAAAAAAAATAGAGAAAAGCTTACCTTTGGAAAACCACTCGTCTGTTACAGGATAAAAAGACGTATGGATTGAAAGCAGAAGATACAGAAGAAAATGAGAGGAAAGGACTGTTTTGACAAAAAAAAAATGCAATAGTGCCCCAGCCACCCTACAATTATTCAGCAACAAACCCACAAAGCACACTCTCGTGTGAAATTCAAGCATGTTGCATCTCCTTCTTGTGTAAACAAACTTGATCTGGCACATATCAAACTTACAAGCATAAGATGCTTCAAAGTGTGTACTATGATTAAGACAAGAAATAGACACGGCCGCTTGGTTTGGTTTACACAACATAGAGATTATTCACCGGAATGCAAAGATAGCAAGTTAACTTATTTTAATTGGTTACGGCCCACAGCCAGGGCCTGTGTTTTTCTTTCAATTAATCAGACACGCACCTTTGCCCTTTCGGGAGCTGAAGCAACCACCCTTTTGGGAAGGGGCAGGGCCTTGATTGACAGGAGCCGTCTCCTGATAACGCTCGCAGCCTGGTATCTCCCGATGCACCTGATAGGACAGATTCCTCAGCAGACACACGCTGTTCTCAATCAGCTGCACACACACACACACACACACAATAAACGTGATTAAATAACAGACAGTGTGTAAGAGAAGGAAACGGCTACCAATGGCATATTTAGCTTTTATACATCAACTCATTGATGAAAGAGTGGAGACTGATCCCATTAACTAAAGAGTAAGATATGAAGGAGTTCATTTGCAAAAACAATTAATCCAATTAATCTTAAATCAAACTGCAGTTGGGTTACTCCAAGTAAAAACTAATAATACAGCTAACACAAAAACATGATTTTTGAAAATATGTCATTTTCAAAATGTTTTTGCAAATAAACTTTACATGCACATTAGTGCTGTCAAACGATTAATCGCATTCAAAATAAGAGTTTTTCTTTACATAATATATACATATATTATGCTGTGCTTATTTTTTCTGTTTATATTAAAACACACGTAGAGTATATATATTTTGAAAATATTTACATGTAAATGCATTTATATATTTATTTTCTTATATTTGATATTATATCTATATATATTTAATA